>OX352304.1:17816167-18000036 GCA_947086415.1 Pammene aurita
TCCAGTCTATTATTTATTACTTCTTTGAAGGAATACATTGAATTAGAGTACAGTAGGTTCATAGGTAAAGTTAAAAGAGTGAACTAACATTTATAGCAGCGATCGAATCTAGCACTTTAAGTCTAGCGTCCTACTTGCCTTCCTAAATCTAGCAACACGATAACCCAGTCTACAGCGGCACGAAATCACTGTCACTAAGTTTATTCAATAAAGCCTTTACTGGGGAGCGTTTAGATGCCAACACCACTAGATGGTACCACTTCAAAAATGTGGCATCTAAAGTATCAAGAGCTTATCCTACTGAAGAGCCGTCGTAAAGTTTCCAAAATTGCGCAATTTTCTACATTTGAAAATTTCGGGAAATTCTCACCTTTTTTAGGGGAGTTGAAACTTTATATTTATTAAATTTCAAATTTTCTATATTTCTTAAGAAAATTTCTAGAAATTTCCGAAAATATTTCCAATTATTTGGATAGTTTCCGCAACTTGTGCATCTGTAGCTTATAAATTAATCACGTTATACTAAATGGTGGGTGACACACAGTACTACTATTTGCTAGTCGGGCTAGCTTCAAATAAAATTCAATTACAATTTTTTTTTTTTTTAATAAAACGACCAACAATATATGCAGTTACCATCAACCATACATTTATTTATATAAACTTTATTTCACAAAATACAAAATAATTTATACACAATCATTCCATACCATTCGCTACCAGTCAACCATTTAGTAGTTAGCACTACATTGGATTAAGTCAAAGAGTGCTCTCTACCAGTGGCACTCTCTACAAACACTCCGCTTATCATTTTCATCATTATATTTAATTATTTAGTATTTATGAAATTTCGCAAAATATTGTTAGATAAGTACAATTTTTAAATTGGAATATTAGAAGGATCGTTTTAAGTAAAGCGAAGTCTTTGTGACGAATCTTTGTTGATTTCGTTTTCAACCGACTTCAAGATTTCGAAGGAGGAGGTTCTCAATTTGTCGGGATCTTTGTTTTTGCTAAAAAAAAACAATCTCTTTTTTTGTTTGACAGAGTGTTCACAGTTGGTCCCATTGTAACCAAGTCATGATCTGATTATGGGATCCTGGAGAAATCGAAGGAACTCTTCAACTATTATAGGCACACCTATAGTGAGATTGTGTATGATTATACACAATCTTTATAAGTATGAGGTGTACGTGATTACGTGTCACAGTTAATACCGACATCAGTAAGGCAATCACTCGGCCCAGCGCACCGCAGACAAATTGCTACTGCATAAATCATGCTATGTAATAAACATGTATTCTTCGCTTGTTAAAGTTTATTCAGTAATGAAGATGTGTATTATGTAATGAAGATATTGGCACGATTATTCATGAATAATAAATCCTTAATTTATGTTTATGCCGCTAATCAGTATGATTAAGCTTAGTGTAGGGACTTAGTGGCGAGAGCCTGGCGCGCGTTGGCAGCTCGACCAGGCTTTCCGGGAACGTAGAAAACATTGAGTAACAGGAGATGACATCCCTAAGAAATTATTTGTCCCAAAAGTTGTAGTGATAATCACTACAAGTCTATACTACAAGTCTTTGATTCTGTCATAGCTGGCAACATGGCGGACAAAATTTGTTCTAGATGTTACCTCTAGTAGAATTCATAATAAATCAATGGTAGAAAATCGAAATTTCGGTATCGGCATCTGTTTCGCTCGTATAACCAGATAGAGAAAGATAACGAAATTTCGATTTTCGTTGTGCGAACAGTAGGCAGCAACTTTCGCGGCTACAGTTATCCGTCTAGGCTCAGTATAATGTAGGTACAGAAATAATTTTAATTAAAAAGGAACCGACTTCATTAGACTCCACATTTCCAAAAGCAAATGCCCGTGCTATGTAAAAAATCCTTAATCGCTATAGGTATGCGTATAATGTTTGAAGTGTTCCCTCGATTTCTCCAGGATCCCATCATCAGATCCTGACCGGGTGACAATGAGACCAACTGTGAAGTACCTTTCAGACGAAAAAAGAATTTTCCAAATCGTTCCAGCTGTCTTCGAATAATCGGTGAATATACATAAAAAAAACCGGCCAAGTGCGAGGCGGACGCGCGCACCGAGAGTTCCGTACAAACCTTTACAGCTTAAAGGTATTATAGACCTGAGTATTTGATATGAATTTCAATTTAATACCTCTACGCGTTTACGAGGAAAAAGGTAGTAAGTTTAAAATTAAAAAAAATATTTTTTGTACTAAAAATGTCTACTTTTCGTAATTTTTCCTTTGTCTTTGCTATATGAAGTTTCTTCGTGCCAAGTTGCAAATTTCTGAATTTACGGGAAGTACCCTTTAGGTTTTGAGTTTCTTGCGAGTACTCAGTTTCAAAATATGCGACTTAAATTGCTATTTCTTTTGATTGCGTTGACATAAAAGTTTGGTTTTACTACATCTGAAAGGTCCTATAGCCCTAAGTATTTGATATAAATTTCAGCTTGATACCTCCACGCGTTCCTGAGAAAAATGGTCTTGACAGACAGACAGACGGACAACAAAGTGATCCTATAAGGGTTCCGTTTTTTCCTTTCGAGGTACGGAACCCTAAAAATAGCAAAAACAAATATCCCGATGAATCGAGTACCTCCTCCTTCAAAATCTTGAAGGTGCTTATCTATGATTTTCAACTAGTAAAGACTAGGACACTTAGTGAGAGTATAATTTTTATTGAAATACGAGAAAAATAAAACCTATTTATAATATATATATATTTATATATATATATATATATATACATACAATAAATAGCTACATACTCTTTAAATCTGCAACACAGGTTTCTTGCTTAGTGAGATATGTATAGTTCGTCCGGTGGACAAACTATACATAAGTTATGCGGTCAATATTCAACCCCACATTATTTTGTTATGTAAATTGTATTAGGTAGTTATTTTTTTTGTTCTGGCTGCTTGCTTACTGCACCATACCTGTAACAATAGAAACATTTTATTAAAAAAATATTACACCGTGCAAAAGTAAAAAAAATTTTTTTTTGTATACTACTAAGTAACAGTCCTAACTGTCGATAAAAGAAACGGTTTTAGAGGCAATATTTTTACTTTCTGTTATTATTATGTCTATTTATGAACTGATGGCGCTGCAATCGTTTATAAAATACATCTTTTTAGATACGTAATTCACCATAGACAAAAAAGTAAACTCGAGTAGGATTCGAACACAAAAGACAAATGGAACTAATTATAATCCGTGGGTTTTTAACCTCATTTGAGTTATTTACCAAATATTTTACTATTCTGATTAACTATAACAGAATACAATATTAAATAATTTTAAACAAAAAAGAACCGACTTCACTTAGCATCCACCTTTCCAACAGCAAATGGTCGAGCTGCTATAAAAAATACTCAAATCACTATAGGTGTGCCTATAATAGTTCCCTCGAATAGTTGAAGAGTTCCCTCGATTTCTCCAGGATCCCATCATCAGACCCTGACATGGTTACAATGGGACCAACTGTGAAGTATACGCTTTCAAACAAAAAAATAATTTTCCAAATCGGTCCAGCCTTTTTCGAATAATCGGTGAACACACATAAAAAAAAATAGCAAAAACAAAGATCCCGACGAATTGATAACCTCCTCCTTCGAAATCTTGAAGTCGGTTGAAAACAAAGATCCCGACGAATTGATAACCTCCTCCTTCGAAATCTTGAAGTCGGTTGAAAATGCCTCACCCACTTACTTAAAGCCTGACCAGAAATATATGATCACGCGCCATGTTGCGGAATTTAATTGGAACTAATTTCTTACACTGGCAATAATTTTAATGACAGAATTATATGCATGTGTGAGTGCATGTGGCTGTCACTGTTGTCAAGTGTCATTGAGACGGTACTTGAATAATAATAAAGTGTTGAATATGAAATAATAAACGACAAAAAATTCTCAAAATTATCCATATTCAAGAGCGAAACATTGTAAATAGTGTATATAATAAACTGCTGTCTATAATACGTTCAGGAAATGAAACTATTTCGCTGTGAAACATTTTCAAATTAACATCAGAGCTGACAGGTAAACAAATCAAGTTGTCACTATACCATAAATAATAAGACGCTCTATGACTGTTGCCATATTAATAAGAATAATAGCGCCCTCTTGACAATAATCATATATTTCTGGTCAGGCTTTACATATTAGCTACTTCGGATCGTAAAAACTCAAATCATCTTTAGTAGACTTTATGCCATTACCATAAGGAGTACGAAAGGTTAGTTAATTATGTTTACTGTAACATTTTATTGTTACTGGTGATCAGTTTAAGGGCATAATTGGTATGGTATTGTGACTAACAAAAAGTTTTAACAAAATTTTTGGAAAAAAAGTTTTTTTTTTGTATGGGGCACGTCGTCCCGACCGGCCAACTTTCCACTCTATACAAAACAATTTTTTTCGTAGTTTTTCAATAGTAGTTTATGTAACTGTTACGTTTTAAGGCCTAATCACGTACAGTTGCATACACTGCTTTATCTACACTCATATTATTTATCCAAAATGCCGTATTCGGAAACCATAGAATGGCCGCCATTGCACCGCCATGACCAACTCGATTGTGTCGGGGAGGCGCGTGTCGGGCTGTCGGCGGATGCGCGGGAGGGTGCAGGAGTACATTATGTTATCAAAACTCATAGCACATCAATATTTGAGCATGAAAAGTTAAAATTACGTTACTGCCACAGATAAAAAGCTTATCATAGTAAAATCGGTCGTGGTAATGCTAGCCTACCGTTTTCGAACACGTTTTAGAGAACTTACAATATGAGTGTAGATAAAATTAGATTACGATACCAATTATGCCCTTAACCGGATCACTAGCATTTTCGTTACACCTTGTATGATGGCAACGGTAAAACGCAAGAAACATCACGCCCGTCTCTAGTAAGTCTCAAACTGGACAAACATCTGACTCATGCGCAATCCACCGCCCACTGCACTATTATCCAATACAATGCAATTTTTATCCACGCATAACAACCTTAAAATCAATGCAGCAAAGTCTAATTCACCTTACGGATATCTTCTAAACTAACCTCAATATCTATTTCGACCGTAACACATGGCGCTTAGGTCGAATTATCTTTAAAGATTAGTTTTAGCCAAGTATTAATGGAAGACGGACATTAAACCGTAAAGTGAAGGTGTTTAGATTGAGTTTTGCATGATATCCAGTTTAGAGTTTTCTATGAATGAATGGACTCGTGTGCCCACGCGCAACGCGCAGGCCTTCAAATCAGTTATTTTGTTGCAAAAGCCGATTTTGGTGACGAAAACACAGATAAACCTAATTTACTGCTTAGAATTACACAAGTAGAGTTTAGATTCACCATTTTGAATTGAAAGTTATTAATATCCCAATACGTAGGAAGCTGACCGAGTTCCTAATATTTCAAATAAATTTATAAGTGTGGTCAATTAAAATTTATAATTAACGCCAGTAAAGGATATAAACGGATACTTGTCATATAAACTAAAGATTAATAAGTAACACATTTAATCATCAGATAATCACTGCAGTCATAAAAGAAAACACACATCAGTAACCTGGACTAAATTGTTTAATCTATTAATAATTTATATGCTATTTGAAATTACACTTTCACATTCAATTATCATACATAAGTACTATAGTCCAAAATAAACGATATAGACGAAGAGCTAGCCACGTCAGATATGACACAATAACGAGAGCAATGAATACTTATTTCTAGATCTGGACATCTCGCAGCTGTAAAGTGGTGGAGGTCAAATAATGCAAACCACTCCATGAATACGAATCCTAGAGTGCTGGGTTTGATGCAATATTATGAGAAATTATAGAAATAATTAGACTATATATATCATTGGCATCATTGCCAAAAGTTTCTGTTGGGGAAAGTAGTGCTAAGCGACGTATAATGTAAGGCGGCTTTCACACTGCTGCGGTTTCCGCATGCAGCGCCGGTGCGCGAGCGAGATAGCGTGTGTATAGCGCTGTCAGTTGCGGCGCCAATGTGATAATCGCCTAATTCATAGTTTGTCGCCTACTGCTTTTGTTTCCGTGATAATACGCAATGTGTTTTGTTCTAATGTTAAAATATAGGCCCTGTCCTTTATAACTGATACAACTTCGGCAGATTTTACCTGTTTTGGTATAACAATTTTCCAATTCAAAAATTTTGTTAGTCTGACACTCTGACCTCCACCCATTAAAAGCTGGCAGATGCCCGGATCTAGCAATAAGGATAGTATAGCAATCTAACCACACGGGTTTTGTGCTCTCGTTATTGTATCAGATAGACGAGGCCAGCTCTTAGTCCAATAATAATACCTATTAAATACGCGTTTGAGAACAAAACGAAAGCTAATTACATAAACAAACTACTATCAGTACGCAATAACATTGTCCATTACACTCGATTCATTCATTTTATTAATATCGTTACTCCACATAGTGAACATTACGAGTTGCCAATCTTACTCAAATACCGAAATTACACGAAAACGTCTCTTATGCTACAGTAATACAGTTGGTATTGTAAGTAAAAATAAGTTGTCGTTTTGGGTTAATTTCCAACTTTTGCAATACAACTAATTTTTAACAAACAGACCCTACTACAATAGTAATACGGCTGATAACACAGGTAAATATAAGCTTGTGTTGTAACGAAGAGTGGTTGGCGGCTCACCAAACCAGAGTATGGTTTTTGCAGTTGTTGGCAATTAGCGCAAAAAAATGTTGCCGGCGAAGGAACATCTGCGGCACTGAAATATGAATGTTTGTGGACATGTATAGGTAGTACCTAACCCGCAAATATGGATTTAGAGGGTTCTTTTTTAAAGCAAATTTTTAACTGGGAACTGGATGATGTGCGAAAATTGAAAAAGCATTGAGTAAATATTTCGAGAATACTTTATCAAGCGACTTCAAGATTTCGAAGGAGGAGGTTATTAAATCGTCGGGATCTTTGTTTTAGATTTTTTTTATATGTATGTATGTTCACCGATTATTCGAAGAAATCGAGGGAACTCTTCAACTATTATAGGCATACCTACTATAGTGATTTGAGTATTTTTTATCTCAGCTCGAGCATTTGCTTTTGGAAAGGTGGAGGCTGAGTGAAGTCGGTTATTTATTGTTTAAAAATATTTTATGTTATAGTTTAATCTATAGCTAAATATATTTGATAATGTCATGCAATTGTAACATCTTAGCCGTGGTGATTTAGAGCTGGTAACACTAACTGCGACAGAAACACAATTAGCTTAGCTTGGCTTAGCTAGCTAAACTGGCTGGAGCAGACAGCTTAATATATTGTTATGGGATTTTAATTGAAGCTTAGGCTTGGATTTGTATGTAATTGTAGCTATAGAGGGGTAGTGAACAGGATTGTTGATTTGATTTAGTAGGCAATGTAATACGAATTTTAAGCTATGACTAAATAAAAGTATTTTTAATCATTTTTGTTAAATTTTACACTACCAATATATTTACAATCTGAAAAAAAACTGACATTACAATATAAAAAATAGAAAATTGAATTAGTTTAACGCCATTCCATTTGCAAAGTTTAAGTAAACTCTTCGTGTTCCTGACGTAACATCGGGATGTAGGAAAATAAAATATAATTTTACCATTTAGAAATATTAAAAAACTGCCATTACAATATAAAATATAGAAAATTAAATTAGTTAAACGCCATTCCATTTGCAAAGTTGAAGTAATCTCTTCGTGTTCCTGACGTACCATCGGGATGTAGGGATATAAAATATAATTTTACAATTTAGAAATATTATTCACCATAAGTATAACGTACATTAGAAATATCACATGCGAGATACCCCTACAAATAAAGAGTTACAGATTCTAGAAATTTTATAAATCTACTAAAACGTGGTATACATATTAACTAAAGTAGCCACATGTAGTATATTTAAATATAAAAAAATAAAATCAAAAAAAGAAAAAAAAATATTATAGCAGAGCGTGGTTTCGATCCACGGACCTCTGGGTTATGGGCCCAGCACGCTTCCACTGCGCCACTCTGCTCTATATCTAAGCGGGCGAAATTACCGTTCAGTTACTGCGAGCTGTGACTAGGCGCGCTTGGTGTGACGTCACGTAACGCCATGCTATTGTGCGATGTATTAGTCATCTAACGCGCGTCGCTTCTTTTTGCTGATAAAGTATTTTTATAACAGTTTACTGTAGTATTCAGTTCATTCCTTACTTTTATACGTTACGCATACAGTCAACTTCAGATACATCGGAGCGAATAAGGTACTCGTATGACTTTATTTTCAATTCGTTAAGATTTAACTGAAGAACAAATCAAATTATTTTTAATAAATATTTTGATTTTCAGCCCTGGGCACCGGAGGCCTATAATTAGGTCACTTTTTCCTTTGTATATGACATCTATATAAGTTTATCGTTAAGATTTCTTGCATAATATGCATTTATTTACAAATTTTACAATACATTGTCCACCACTCAACCCTGGCGAGACGTTTCAATGTGTAAGAAAGAGTTGGCAATACGCTGAAACTAGGGGACTAGTAAGTTTTAGTAAACCTCTGAAACTATGGATTAGGAAGTCAATGTAACCAATACAAATTACACGAGAAGTCGGTACGCTTGTGTGTCACTATATGGAGCTGAGGCAAAGTAAAACCAAGATATTTTACGTCGCATGTACAAAAATGTAGTCATAAGTAGTAAGTATAAAATGTTATCCGTCACTATAAAGTGGGAATCCTCATTTTTACGGCCGCTAAGGTCGGTTGGACCCTCCTTCTCTCTAATGATCAACTACACAATGTAAGGGTTTCTGCCCGGATGGGGCATACTACGTCTTTTTAACACAAACTCGAGTATGTCATAAAGAGCCAAGAATATATGCGGTTCATGAGATTTGGGCAATAGCAAATTGAAAGGAATATAAGTAATATTGATTTATAATTTAAGATAAGATATAACGTTAGGTAGGTTCTAAAAGTAACTCTTTTTTAAAAGATATACCAAAGATTAATTATTATAATGCCTACCTATTTAAACATTTGTTTATTTATTACTTTTTCTGTTGCAATTATGTAACTAGGTAAAGATTTTTAAGCACACGTAAATACAATATGCCACTACCAATTCTTTTACCTTAACTTTTTACAAAGTGCAACTTGAATTTCCTGTTCCCTCATTTTGAGTATTTATGTTATGTTACGTTATTATGCTATTTTCTGTATAACACCATCCTAACCAGGTTGCATGTATCAAAGTAATGCAAAATGGAAGTGGCCTCAATTTCCGACAAAAATAACACCTGTCCCGCCCCTGCCCAGGCATGGGCTAATGGTGGGAGATTTATCTCGGCTTGGCGGGATATATCATTAGAGAGGTGTTGTTACGAAAACATACATGTATTCACCTACTTATATATACCGCACAGTTGTTTTGGAGACCCGTGTTCTGATTCTGGCACAGTGCATTTTTTTTATAGCGCCTAATTCATTTCGATTTTGCGTTGTGTGGTTGCGTCACTGTCGTTCGTCATATTAAGGAAAAAGAAGCAAATACGGATTACAAACCCAGAAGAAACATAATTTGTCGGTTTTTCAGTGTGTATTGTGTTGGTAAGTTAACTAACTATATTAGGCATGTGTTATGCCAATGACAGTCAGTCTTCACGACTTTTTTAATTTTTAAGGTAAATACTTTTGACACTTAAATTATTATTATATAAGGCGTCAATGGGTTTGAGTAAGGGAAATATTTGACCTAACTTAAATTAAGTAAGTAGCTAAATAAATAAACGATATAATCTGTTAATAATCTGTTTTTGGTACCGTAAAACCATCCAACTGTAGTCTAGAACTGCAACTATGGTCCACAACTTTAATACGTAATTAACAGGGCCCGGAATTAGGTGAGCTAAAATACCTAAAGTTCGCGAGAGGACATAATATAGAGTGGTTACAACCGGATGAAAATAATATTTTATTTGGATTCCGGGTATTCGATGTTTATTCGGGGACTTGTCGTAATATTGAACGTGATATGTTTTGTTTACAGTGCAGCATGTTTAATGTTAGTTTTTAGTAAAAAGGGCTAGACAAAAGAAGGTATGTATAAGATAAGATAAGAAGTCGTTGTAAGACGAATAATATGGGTTTCCCTACACATTTATTATTATAATGTTAACTTTATGGCTGCAATGTAACCATTTTTCATCATTACGACTATTACTTGCAGTGCCCGGATGAATATCGAATACCCGGAATCCAAATAAAATATTATTTTCATCCGGTTGTAACCACTCTATATTATGTCCTCTCGCGAACTTTAGGTATTTTAGCTCACCTAATTCCGGGCCCTGGTAATTAAGCATCAATCCCAATCTTTTTTTAGCTTTTATCTAAAAAAATCACTAATTTATTTACATATTTTAAACGAAGATATCAGAGTCTGTTTTGGACCATAGTTGAGAGCTCTTGGACTATACTTGGGTGGATTTACGGTACCGTAAAATGGGGTACAAAGGGATAAAGGATTGAGGGGGCAGATGGGATACGAACATTTTCAGTTGCTACTTTGATTTTTAATACAGAAATTTGTCAATTTTTTTTTACCGAATATCAACTTGCTACATATTTACCGATAGGTCTTTAAAAGTAACATTGAGGTTTCTTTTAATATTCTTTGATTTAGTGAATATTTACAGAAATAATCGCTTCGAAAGTCTAAAAGCTGGTGTCCTCTTTAACTCTACTGCGGGGTAAGGTCCCACTAGTTTTGTGTTTAACGTTAAAATTGTGAAATTAAACGACAGATAATCATTAAAAAACAAATTTCATACGGCAGGAACATTTTTCATGTATAGAAATCAATATGCCGCATGTAAAAATACATTTTTATCGAGGTTTGAATGTCTGTTTCGACCCAACTCACCCTATTTTACAGTACGACTCAGTCACTGATTTCGGCTTCCATTAGCTGGATTTATCATGCATATATCAGAAATTAGATCCACAAACTTCAAACACTGTGAATTTCGCTTCATTACCATCCCTTAATGAGCGTTCATTATTTTACAACGGATAAGATTTCCTCTTGCATACCACAAACCAGTTTAAACACGACCCCCAAATATATACATTAGACACAGATCTCGAGTTCATACTTGCACTAGTGTCTGGTATAACACCTCAGAATTAATACAGCATCCGCGTCCGAAAGCTCTCCATAATTCAACTGTATTATCACGACTTTTCGAGCCAGTGACCAACGCCGACCATTCTAGTCTGACCTTATACACAAATCAAAAACTACTCCCAAGCATCGTTATTATACGGAAACTAGAGGTCAAACAAAACTGGACGTTTGACGAACACACCAGTATAAGATGGTCTACCGCGCTCCTTTCTCTTGCCTTCTTTTGTTTGCCGCTCGCGGCGACATTAAAGGGGCGATAGCTCAGAATATATTGGATGTATTTTGCTGTAGCAAGTTACATGGTTTGAGTGACACGAAGTGGAAGCAATGGGTTATTGGTCGGGCTCTATCAGGAGCAATCACGGTAATATGGGGAAGATGTGTCCAGTTATGATCAGATCGAGGATTATGTGTGGATTTATTTTTGTCTTCGTCGGTGGTAATGGAAATCAATAAACGTGGAAATATTAATTAAGATATTTTTTTTTAGTTATGGTATGTATCTATTTTTCCTATGAATCCTGTGAATAAAAAATAATTAAGGTGCTTATTTTTAACATCATTGTCATCTACGCTACCGAAAGTATTTGGAAGAGATACTCTTAAGCGATTTGACAATCTGTTTTTTACCTCTACTCTCATGTAATGTAACCCTGTCTCTATAACATGTTTTAAATTTTTTTTTGTTGTTTTTGTTTGAGGTGTACATTAAATAATATTTATCTACCTACATCCACATCATAAATCCTCTATTCTGCGTTCGGAAACCATATGTAATTATCAGTGATCGTACGTTTTCCAGCATTTTTGGTGCAATGACGTTTTTTTGTGAAATTGTAATTTAATTACAAACCATCTCTACATTATTACTTAGTTCTAAATGGCTTTGATTTTATTTGATAGCAATTTTAACAATTTAATAGCGTCAAAATAATAATAACCCTAGCACTGCACCAAAAATGCTGGAAAATGTACGATCACTGGTAATTATCACCATTATTGCAACCAGTAAAGTAACATCAGTGTATTATCTGTGCCAGTGTTGTAAAAATGTATGAAAATTCATAACCACATCGAGTTTGGTACTTTAACGTAATGAAAATCCAGCGCTCGGAGCCCTCCTCCCCGACCGTTCATACAATCGAGGTGGCCATGGCGGAGCAATGGCGATCATTCTACTACAACTTTCATGTAAAGCCTCCCGTTGCTAACAGGCAGAAACTGAAAGAACCCCAACGTTGGCATTCTTGTTTTTTTAAATATTGACTTAAATAAGGTAATTTAATTTCGTAGTTTCGCTTCACGAGACCCATATTTATGGTTGGGTGTGTCTTTGAGTGTGTATGTGTTGAACTGCATTCAAAGAACATTACATTACTGTTTCCGTAATACAATTAAGTAACCAGGTGCCGGATTCTAATTTAAATAGTAGTTTATGTAACTGTTACGTAATAAGGCCTAATTACGTACAGTTGCATACACTGCTTTATCTACACTCATATTATATATTCTAAATGAAGTGTTCGGAAACCATAGAATGACCGCCATTGCACCGCCATGGCCAACTCGATTGTGCCGGCGGTCGCGCGGGCGCGTGCCGTTGGTCAGGAAGGAGGACAGGATTTACATTATGTTATCAAATTCGATGTTCGGAATTTTAAACTCATAACGTATCAATATATGAGCATGTAAAGTTAAAATTACGTTACTGCCACAGATAAAAAGCTTGTCATAGTAAAATCGGTTGTGGTAAAGCTAGCCATTGCTTACCGTTTTTGAACACGTTTTAGAGGACTTACAATGTCAGTGTAGATAAATACATTACAATACAATAAAAATACGACCGGTAGGTTCAAACATAACTCCAGCACACAACCAACATTCAACCAATATTGAAGTTGTAGGTATTGGAGTTGCGTTGGAATATTTCTCAAGCAAATTCAGATATTTCTGATTCAGATGTTTATGCCGTAGCTGTATTGCGTTGTTAATTAATGTATTGGAGTTATATTGAAGTTGGATCGTGTCTATACGTGTTTTAAAGTTAGAATACGGCCCCAGGGACCTTATCTAGCAGCAACTAACCAACTAATTAGTTTTCCGTATCATTTTCGTATGTCACTTACAGCTAAGAATACGGGACTACTTATTTTTACGACCTATCTACAGTGATTGCACTACTATTCAAAATTGCACCACAAAGAGCATTGTGCAGTGAAAACAGTGTTATCACGGGTTAATTGCATTTGCAAAGGTGAGTTATGGCATTCGGGGGGTTAACTGCGTCTGGATGTTGTCGCCGAAATGTAATCATGCGTTAACAACAACTATCTGCATGTGTCGCGCCTTGCGCTTAAATTCAAATCGGTTCTAGTTCTCAAACTCGATATGCAGAAAGAAATATTCTTGTATTCTTAACGACAAGAGTTACTAAAGATGTAATTTTTTCGACTACAGACAAACATAATATACCTAACAGAATAGTAGTACCTAGTAGTAGTAGTAGTAAAACACATTATTGCACTAAAACAGTGTACACTAAACAATTATGAAACATACTTAGATTGTTCATAATTGCATGGACACCACTAGGTCGACTTTCGTATGCAGCCGCTTGCGCTCTGATTGTATGGGTTGTTCAAATACCAAACTAGATGGCGCTGCTAACGAAATGCATTGAATAAAAAAAATTTTTTGGTAAATATTATTGACCAAATAATATTATTTACTTAATAAATCATTAAGAGGAAATCTGTAAGTAGTAACTTAATGTTATTTTATGTAGTGTCGACCAGTCGCACAACTTTTATAATTACCTAGTTTAAGGTAGTTTTGACTCCTTAGCTAAGCATTCATCAATAAAAATCGATGGCTCGGTCAGGCGGCAGCAGCGGCACTTAGCGTAGTGTATTGCTACCTACCCTTTTTAACCGGAGATTTAATCTGGCACAATATGGCGATTCAGTTGAATGCCTATATGCTTGTGTAATTTTCTTGAAAAAACATATGCGAAGCTGAAATTGGTAAACGCCTGTTGTGCCGGTTGGCAATAATGACGATTGACGATTGCCTTGTCGACAACCTGCATAATGGGCCCCTTCTAGATTTACTTTCACATTTAATTAGATTTCTTAGTGTTTATTAAGTAATGAACTATAAAGGAATTGAATCATTAAAAAAATAAAAAGACTTGTTTTTCTTTTTTCTTTATTTATATATTACTTACTTGCAGCCAATCTTAATCATAATGAAATAAAAGTATTTCTTTCGATATATAGCCTTAAGGCGATAGATAGCCTTAAGGTGACGGGTATCGCGGTTGTCGACTGCATTTTGCGTTTTTATAATCGCAGCTTCCGCTTCTGCCATCTAGTATACTTGAGATGAACTATGACAATTCAATGTTGACATGTTTAAATAGTCAAGCAATCGCGGTCTTTTACAGTAAGATGGCGCTTTGGTAATGATTCCATTTTATGTGTACTTACTTAATTAAAGTTACTATTGTATGTAGGTAATCAATGACGAAATAATTAAAGTTACCTATAATATAAAACTACTTGACCAAGGCACGCCATTACCTACAGTATCATAATCGCACAATTATAATGTTTTATTCTAAATATCCAAAATAAGCATTCATCATGGCGGTTATATTTCTATGTGTCAAGTACGTGTCAAGTCTTTCAAAATAAAAGTTCAAATAAAATGTACTTAACTGAAGATAATATTATTTGTAACTAATTTGTTCTATGTCCTCTTCTGCTCTGAAAAATCCAGGTTTTTAGTATCTATAACGAAATTAGAGATGGTCAAAATCACTTTCAATGAGGACGGTAAAGTGCGTTGAGATAAGACCGCATCGGGAGAACATCGGATAATTCAATTACCTATCTGGAAAATTATCCTTTAGTTGCAAATACAAACCACACATCCTCCAACACTATTGTGTACCTGTACCTAGTTGCATTTTGATATAATGGCGATGCCGCTTTTTTCAGGTACATTAACATTTTACTTAAATGTTTCTTCCGGTAGGTATGCTTAATAAAAACGACTGTTGTTTAAGTGAAAAGTTTAAAAAACCGGCCAAGTGCGTGTCGGACCACGCATAGGAGGGTTCCGTACCTTCAATGGAATAAGAACCAAACTAATAGCAAAAGGTCGTATCTGATGCCTATGGAAGAAGTTTTTTGGAAATGGCTCAAAAATGGCTAAACCGATAATGTTCAAAACAATTTTCGTAGCAAGTATATAATAAGGCGCATCTTCTCAAATTTTTTCATATTTTTTGGACTTACGGTTCAAAAGTTACAGGGGGGGCTACAAAATTTTTCTGACTTTCGAAGCGATTATATCAAAAAATATTTACTTAATCACAAAATGATCAAAAAAACTTCAATATTATTTTTAAAGACCTATCGATTGATGTATCACATGTTGATATATGGTAAAAACAATTTTTTTGAAATTTAGATACATGTATGGAGCGCCCCCCCTTAAATTTTTTTTTTTTAATTTAAATACATAACTAAGTAGCGGCATACAGAATACACCTTATGTGTAAATTTTATTCAGATACGTCGTATAGTTTCCGAGTAAAATGGCTGTGACATACGGACGGGCAGACATACAGACAGACGTGACGAATCCATAAGGGTTCCGTTTTTTGCCATTTGGCTACGGAACCCTAAAAATCACTTATTCTTTATTTGACGATCTCCTAGCCCTGTCGGTAGTGACCCTACGAAGCAGGAGGTCCCGGGTTCGAATCCTGGTCAGGGCATTTATTAGCGTGTTGATCGCAGATATTTGTTCCTGAGTTATGGATGTTTTCTTTGTATTTAAGTATTTATCCATATTTATCTATTATATATATCGTCGTCTAGTACCCATAACACAAGCCTTATTGAGCTTACTGTGGGCCTAGGTCGATTTGTGTAAGATTGTCGTATAATATTTATTTATTATTTATAGTAAATGTATGGAAAATATTTAATTTGTGGCTTTTTAGTACAATACCTAATAATAGGAAACTATTAGAAACGATAGGAATAGAATCGATTGGCATAAAAAAGCAGCATGTGAAAAATAAAAAAAAACAATTTTCATAAAGTATGGGAAAAAATTTTCTCAATTTGTGGCTTTTCTAGCCGCAAATTATTTTTGATCCCATACAAGAATGGGATCGATTGGCATCAAAAAGAAGTTTACCAAATGTGACCTCATCTCGCATCCTGTATGTTTTTTTCCAAAATCCGTAGAAGACCTTCCCTCAATTTCAAATTAATGAAGATTGATTAATTTGAAATTGAGGGAAGGTCTTCTAAGACCATTTTCGCGTTGCAGCGAGGGATCTGGTAGCTGCCCCCACTGACCCAAAAAGAAATTGAACTTGTATATTATTTCAAATTATCGAAGTTACAAGTAAAAGTAGTTAAGATAAAAGTAATTGCAATTACAAATTATATGTAATCGGGAATACTACTGACATGTAATCTCAATTACAAGCAATTTCAATTACTTAATATAATTGCTTTTCATGTAATTTAATTAGCAATTTAATTCATTACAAAAGTAGGTACCATCTAATAAATTACGCCCAACACTGAATAAACATCAGGTTCAAGAGGGTAGTATGGACAATGTATGCTATCTGCTGCCGAAGTCGCGCATACATGTGATCTTTATAGACAAAAAAGTTTCGTTCTATAAATTCAATTGTTTGTCACAAAAAATGGTTTGATTTGTTTTTGCGTGGCATTTAAGACTGGATCCAATTAATTGTTGCTGTGAACATTTTTTAAATTGGTACCTAGTTGGTTACTAGGAACAGGTTTAGACACGGGTATGTTATGTCCAAAAGGGAGGTATGGGCACTCCGAATGTTATCTCGCTAACTGTGGTAAGGCACAGTTCAGCGAATGTTATCACGCTCAAATCTGGACCTGGCTCAGAGCTCGACTGGGGAAGTACCTTACAGAAAACTATAGCTAAAAAGCAAATAACTTAATTCAACCTAAAGTTTAAGATTAATTTTTTAACATGTTTTAACCATTTTCATTTATATACCATAAGTGTTTTTTAATAAAAATATTGACAAATATAAAAGCGTTTGTTGTCTCACATAAGAATTATAAATTGAAATTACACAAAAGATTTAAAAACACGAAAAGTCAGCACGAGTAAGTTAATAACATATAAAAGCTTTTGCCCGCGGCTTCGCTCGCGTTAAATTCGGGGTAACAAACCATACAAACTTTCACCCCCCATTTTAGGGAAGTGGGGGGTTAAAAAGAGACAAAAAGTAGCCTATGTCACTCTCCATCCCTTCAACTATCTCCATTTAAAAAATCACTTCAATTCGTCGCCCCGTTTTGCCGTGAAAGACGGACAAACAAAGAAACAAACACACACATACACTTTCCCATTTATAATATTAGTATGGATTAGTTGTATCGTGTCGTGTATAGGGTCGTCACGGTTTTTTGGGTACATTTTTGGGTTAGTTTTGGTTAATTGCCATCTATTTCAAAAGTTTTATCATATCAAAATCCATTACAATATTAAAATACTAGCTTTTACCCGCGACTTCGTCTGCGCGAAATTAACATGAGCCATATGGAATTACATAATAAAACGCAAAATAAAAGTTACTAGTTAGTAAAATCTAAGAGCAAATATAAAACTAGCACGTATGCTATTTCAAGTCAACAGGGAGCAACAATTCCGTATAAACTTCCATTCCGTTTTCATCCCCTTATACATACCAAATTTCATCTAAATCAGTTGAGCGGTTTAAGCGTGAAGAGTTAACAGACAGACACACTATAATATTAGTATGGATACGTATTATATCTCTTCAAGTAGGCTGGGAAAAAAAAAAGAATTATAGCCAAAAGCGTTTTTTAAAATTTTTAAATTTTGAAACATCTTGTCTTTCCACTCTCAATATTTTTAACTCACTCGTTTTTGAATTATTATGAATTAACATAATAAAGGCGGTTTATAATTATATCTATTATTTGAAACCGTGCATAGGGTGGTTATGCTAGTTTCCCGTCCGGGTTGCCGTCCACCTGATTAAACTGCTACAAATTTATTGGACTAAGAGCTGGCCACGTCAGATATGACACAATAATGAGAGCAATAAAACCTGACTATTGTGTCATATCTGACGTGGCCAGCTCTCCGTCTACATGGAAAAAACTTTTTGAGGTCAAATTTGCCATTGATAATAATTATTTATTCTTTAATTGATATTTTAATTATAAGCTTTTATTTCAAAAACTTGAATATCAATATATCAATAAGTATGGACGGAAAACTGACACATACTCCACTTTTACAAAAAATGTTTTATTATAAAAAAACCTTTCGAGTATGATTTATTCTCGTATAATATTAATCTAAACAAGACCATATAAGCTCTAGAACGATAAGTAAGGGCACTTCAAAATTTATTATTGCATTACAAAGCTGGCAAAATCGATAAGTGGAAGAAAACTAGCACCTAAAAACTTACTAAGAGTACATTTTATTGAATAGTCCAATCTTAAGTAGAAGGAGTAGATTTTGAAATTTTATACACGACAAACAGCTTAGGTACACTTCATACTGATTTGAAACAAGGATTAATATTTCGAGAAATTTTTACAAAGGTAAAGCATAAAAGTCAGCCCTGAAAGCTGACCAACTAGTTCAAAAATGGTCCGATCTTACCCCATCGTACCTTACGAGTACTTATTGGTTTTTTCATTTTAGGGATTGTGAGAAATTATATTGGTATATATACTTATACGATTAAATTAATTCCATATCTACTAACCTACCTAATAATAACATTAATAATTCACTATATCTTTTAAATCGTACGGAAACGAACATACAATAAGCCATATAAACCTAATGGCGCGACCAGACATCGCAGAGTACCGGGACAGCCGAGCCGATTGTTTCTTTCTTATTCCATAGTAAAGAGAGAGATATATAACCTATCACGATGATGTGGACAAATCATTGACAAATGCACGAATGTGTTCCAACTTCAAGCGCATTTGATTCTATTCAATGAATCCGTCATTCATATCATAATATGGATCTAGCTTGCAACAGCGCAAAGCAAGAAGCGAAATGAGCAAATGAAAGTAAGCTGGCAACGTCGCCTCGGATGGAAACTGCTCGAACAAACGCGCTCTTGTAATATAAATTAAAATTATGGTAAAAACATGGACGAAGCCGTCTATGGTAAAAAGTACCCATACCCACTGTAAAAATTGAATAATGAATTAGTATCTTTTATAAGTTGGTAGTTTAAATATATTGGGTAAAAAAGTCAAAATAAAAAGATTAAACTAACTAGTAACTTGACTATAGTATGATTTGACTTTTTTTTGTCCAAAAATACCTATAAATCGCTTAGGATCAGGATTGAAAATATAAATGAGAAATGAGATAAAAAAATAAACAAAAAAGTTAACATCAGCCTAGATTTGAACTCGGACATATCTACTTAGTAAGCAAGCGTACTATAACCTTAGCTATGTGGAACGAATTTCCGCACGCAAAATTACTAATCATATTACTTAAATTTGACACATGAAACATGTCTCTGGCTGCAATAGAATAAACGCCTATAAGTTTTATTAGCAATTGCATAGTTCTGATTATTACAGGCTCTTACAAGGTTTTGCGTCTTAAACCTTTATTAAGCGCTTAATACGACTATAGTATCTGCCGAACATTAGTAATGTGCTAAGGCGTAGTTATGTTTAATTTCGCAACATAGAATTATTTCTGACCGACATAAAACTTGCGACAAGTTTTCTCCAAAACAGTTTCTTAACGATGATATATATACCTAATTATGTTATACAAGACCAAGCACGTATCGGTACAGCGAACACAACTATATGCTCCTACAGAAAATGTAACATTCATGCTCCAACGTGGTTTGCTTTCTTCAAAAACCTTGCACAAAAACACCTCGATTTGACGTGTTTGCATATATCGTCGCCTTAAAATGTTCCAGCGAGTTGAACTTTAATGCACATTAGGTTGAAAGAATTAGCTTAGCTTAGTTAGCTAATTGACACGGTAATAATAATACTGTTATGTAAAACGTTTGATTTTTCCATGTGTTAAGACAAACAACCTTTTGACATAATTAGCTTAATTAGGCCGTAAACTAGAATACCTAAAACAAAACTGTTAGTGCTACAACAAGGCAATTATTTACCTTACATTTTATTGAGGTTTATTTCCGAAAACGGAAAAGGATTGAAGCTTCACCACAATAAAAACAGTAGGTTACCTATTAGCTACCATAATAAATAAATAAATAAATAAATAAATATTTGGGGACAATCTTACACAAATCAACCTAGTCCCAAACTAAGCAAAGCTTGTACTATGGGTACTAGGCGACGATATACATACTTATATAGATAAATATATACTTAGATACATAGGAAACACCCATAACTCAGGAACAAATATTCGTGATAAACACACAAATAAATGCCCTTACCAGGATTTGAACCCGGGACCTCCTGCTTCATAGGCAGGGTCACTACCGACTGGGCTAGGAGGCCGTAATAGAGGATCGGACTGTTATCAAAAGTAACCCTTCATACCTATTAGCAACTGTACCTCTACCACGAGTCATGCAAATAAGCCCAATTCGAGATTCGTTCACGAATTCGTAAATTATTTGTATGGAGAATTTGTGCAGAGCCTCTAGCGGTCACTTATAGAACTAAAAATTACTGCCATACCATAAGTTAAATTATCGTTTATGCAATTCGCTCACGAAAGTTCGATTGCTTGTTTCGTTTGTGTAGATTTCAATACTTTACAAAGTGACGTGACGTGACAAACGTCACATCCTTCACACCAACCGAAACAGATTGTAGGTAAGCCAAAAAGGTTTTACTTCCTAAGTACATTTTATCTGAAGGTTTAGAACTGTAGACAATTATATGAGCAGTGAACAATAATAAGCATAGAAACCGTACTAGCTCTGAAAAATTACCATACTTTTTGTGGGTGTTTAATATGCTTGCTAGGCCGTAAACCAGGAATAATTTCCGTTGGTTATCGTGTCCCAAGCGGTAAATTTTAAGTGGTTAAGGGCGGTAAATAATCAAGCTTCGTGATGGTCAGCTGCCGTTCCTTGAGTGGGTTGAGGAACAGCAGCCATTTTCTCACATAAAATATATATAAAATAAAATGACCATCGCGTCCCAGTTGAAACAGGTGATAATTTATATGCTATTACAAATAAAATAAAAATCATCAGCCGACTGTATAGCACTGAAAAAACCGTAAACTACACATGAATATATGGTATTTAGGGTATCAGCAGACGGTTTTTCTACCTCAAATCAGCCGGCTGACGATTTTCCTGATAATAAGAGCATCAAATACTGACGTTCCGCAACCCACCAACGAAGCGACAGCTGACCTACGCGAGTCATCATTATACTTCGTCCTTAACCACTTCAAAAATTATAATCGCCTGGGACGCCTTGCGATTGGTCATGAAATTTGTTTCTGGCTTACTGAAATACAAGCTATGACAGTAAGCCTTTTTTTTACCTGATTTAAACGCGCGTGACTTTTAACGCATAAAATGTTATCAACCGACTTCAAGATTTCGAAGGAGGAGGTTCTCAATTCGTCAGGATCTTTATTTTTACTATTTTTTCATAACGTTCACCGATTGCAACTTTTTTTTAAACAGGGAAATTACGTATTTCGTCATACATATTCAAAGCTAGGAAAAGGGGTGAAAACTGTCAGTACTTCATCCATCCATCCATATATTTATTTCGTCGTAGGATATAGGATTACCTAAGAAAACCAAATTGATGAAATGTCAAATGTACAAATGACACTACTAGTTTAAAACGTCCTGGAACTACGACCATATGTAGTGTTAGGTGATTCTTAATTTATTTGGTTATTTTGTCAACATGACAGTTCGACTTTTAGTGATCAAGATCATAGTGGATCATAGGTTTATTTCTTATTATTTAGGTCTATTGTATAATCACAAAAGGATAAGTACCCTTTCAGGATGTTGTTGATTCTCTAAAGTATAGGCAGTTCGCTATTGTTACACATCCCACCTGCGTCGACGCCGACACGTTGGCCAAGTCCTTTAATTTATTTACCAGCGAACAAGCCGGAGCGGCGCCCGACATCCGAAATCACTACAAGACTATTACATATAGTTGTCGTTCGTCTAACTATTGTTGGTGTCGAGGCAATCGATCCGTGGAGCAAGGGGCACGGAGCCTCACGACCTAACAAACGCACAAGGGAAGCTAAAGATGCTCCAGCAAGCCGCCGGTTTTCATACATAACACAACGCAGGATTACGGCTTTGCCGCTTCTTGCATAATGATAGTTTTATTTCTATTTATAAGTTACACGTACGAGTAATTGTTAGTAGTACTTATAAGTTTCTAGTTTGTGACAATGTTACTTTAAAAGGCTATTTCGCAATAAATAAATCTTTAATATAATTATGTACATTATCATTTCAAAGTGCCCTGTATAAATCTGGATGTCTTTTAAGTAAGCACTCTTTTATAGTACTTGGATGCAATAATTCGAAGATGCCGGCCTGAAACGCAGTTGTTACTTCTTGAATATAAAATAATACACCTTCCTGGGATAAATAGTTTGCCTTGCCGGTGATAAGTTAGCTGCTACAGCAATCAATCAGAAATGAATGATGCACAAGAACCTGTAAAAGATGTTTCAATATTATTTGTTATTTTTCACAGTTTCATTGTAATTATTATGATTGAAAATGAAAGTGTTTATAACTATCATATCAAATTTCAACTACTTACCATTCATTTTAGGTTAGAGTTGGTATTTTTGTGTCGATTTAAAATCAGATTAATTGACTATTAATACATAAATCTCACAAATATTCAGCAGTTCTTGGGTCTAGATTTCTTTTTTTAAATTATTCTTATTGAAGTGTTGATGTGGATATTTCTATTTCTCATATCGGCTTGAAATTTACCGTTTCGTTTTCCAGTTCCAGTTATCATACTATGCAGTCTTCTTAACAAATTATGCTTAATATAAGGCTTTGTCGATATTATTTCATCAATTAATAATATATAAATATAACACAATAAATACGAATGGTTTTCACTTTCACCATGTTTTGACATCTCACCCTACAATTTGATAGTGAAAGAGTTTTCTACAGTCGATACGGTATTTTTCGGTGACGTATGTCAAATTAGTGTCTTATGGTAGCGTTTTAATAAAACCTATCGATAACAAACTGCACTGACTACATCCGTCTCGTTCTACCTATGAGACGGATGTATGTCAGCATAGAGATTTCGAATTTCTTGCTGTCGATACCGAAGGAAAACTATTCGAAGCCCGTTGATTCGTTAACGACTGCAGAAAGGTTTCAGAATTTTCTGTAATGACTCGTGGTAGAGGTACTGAAACAAACAAACGGAAATTCGGTGAACATAGATTACACAACTATTACGACTTTGGTTTCGACTACAATTTATTAAAAATATGACTGAATCGAAACATATTCAATTATTATCGTATTATACTTAGATACTTAGTTACGGATAATGAGGATCGGTATCAATATATACCAATAAGTATATACGAATAAAAAGCCAATCCGAGAATCCGACCCTCTATCTTATTTTATAAACCAGCTGAGGCCGCGAATATGTTATAATAGGTACCTACTTAAGATTTGAATTGATAATAACTACTTGCTTATCTATAAATAACATAAACCACAGAACTTCACTGCAATTTGCAAGGAGAAATTTCAGTAGGTAATTAATATAGGTAGTCAACATGTTAGGTAAGTATATGTAATTCACGGACATTTTTACTAAAAAATAATGTAAAGATTACGTTGAAAGTGCGTAAGTGCGAAGCAATGAAGGTAAATGTGTTTGTTTACATTATTTTACTTTTCTATTGACACCGAACTTACTTACCTACTTTAACTAGCGTTTCGATAAAAGGCCACCTCAAAGTAACATAGATTTATCAAATGAATAAAATACTTTTAACTTGAAATTAAGCTTAATCAATAACTGCTTGTAAGCGGGAAGGCATCGATGAAATAACATTTTGACAGAAATCTGAACCACGAACACTATCCTATATTTTCATGAAATTTGCTTCCAGCGCTTCCGGGGTCCTTTCATTTTGATTATCCCAGCGTTGGACTATAAAACCCCTTAAATTTTGATAGGGTTTAAATCCGGTGATCTGGCAGGCCAGGGAATGACCTTGATGTCATTTTGGTGTTTTTTAAACCACTCTTTCACACTACGCGAGCGGTGTATTGGGCAATTATCTTGCAAAAACGATACGAACGGCAATTCAGTCTCTGGGTACACATTTCGAACTGTAGACATCAGGGGCTCCCCCACGGACTAGATATACTCCGTGGGCTCCCCCAACACGGCCACGTAGTGTTCACTATTCGCGCGGCTTGGTATTCTGACCAGTTCTCCCGGACCGGCTGCAGTCATCCAACCCCAAATGTTCACTGTGATACGACCCGCCGATTCCATGTCGGGCAAGACATGCTCGTCGTCATATTGTGTATTATTTTGACGCCTCAAAGACAGGCGTCCTTATAGACTGGATTTTTAAAGTATTTTCGTCAGTAAAGATGACATTAGTCCAGTCATCGTCTCGATGTGTGTGAGCAAACTGTAACTTTGCTGTTTTATGTGCATCTGTCAACAAAGGGTAACGGCGTGTCTGCGATGATGGAGTCCCTCGTTATGAAGGGCACGACGACCCGTCAGCGCGCTTGTGGCAAACAAACCCGCATAGTGCCTTGTCGGCCTTAAGCCATATTCCTCATATAGTAGGGTACACGAACAAAATCAGCTTCGATAACTCACAAGTGGCCAATTTTTTGTAGTCGGTTAGAATACTCTGAGAACTACTCCTTATAAAAAAATATATCGGATTTTGGTGTAGATTTAGGTATAAAGTAGGTATTTGTTAACAGGCCTTCTCAATTCAAGGTAAGATTATACAAATGGCATTTTTCTTCATGATATAATAGTATTTGACTGTTTGAACAGCGGCTGTCATTTAATAACGTATTTTTCAACAGCTTAATTCAGTATAATGTAAAACATTAAAAAAAAAAATATTTCCACAAAAACATTTTTCAAGTGTTTTATGATGACTGTATTATATTGAAAGCTATGTAAAGTAACTATCATGTTTAAATTATAATAGATTCATCAATAGATTGATTTTGTTACAGCATTTGAATTTTAAAAGCGTTGTCTTGACCATAAAAGAAATCTCCGAAATTTTCAAGTCAGCGTGTTTAGTTTATTATTATTATAGTAATGTTTATCAAAAAGAAATAACGAATTTATCAATCGCTGTAAGTTTTATGAACTTATCAGTTCAATTCGTAATTTGAACGCATGGAGACTGGCGCGGGAGTCTTGTGCGCAGGCAGCGCGAGCGGGTCCACCAATCACGACGCACCGTGTCACTGTCTTTGTTTGTGTTTAACTCTCACCGCTCAACCGCGATGGCGATGATCCTCTCAAACAACAAAATGTCGAAGATAAGTGCATTTTGTGGTCAATTATTGAGTTTTACATGGACATGTAAAATTTATTTTTTTTTCGTCTCGTAAAGGGAACCAGTCCAACCAGGAGGGATGGCAATAAATTTTTGTTGTATAATCAGCGTACATTCTTTACGTACAAATAAATAAATATGAAAGACTGTTATCGTTTATTGATGCCGTTACTTAAAATGTTACATAATTTGTACAGTCCGCAGCAGAAATAGGTAAACGGAAAAGGGATTCAAAATGATCTTCACACTACTTTATTACATAACTTGTACCAGTTGTAAATTGACTAAATCAAACAAATAAATATGAAAAGTAACTAGCCTTTTCCCGCGGCTTTGCCCGCGTACTGTAAGTACTCAAAAAGGATGCGATACCCATGTTGATTTTCAGACTTTGTGACCACATTTGCTCCTTTTGGGGGTTGAATTTTCAAAAAACCTGAAACACGTATTTACTCATTTATCGTTAGGAACATTCCTGTGAAGTTTCGAATAAAATAGTCTAACAAATCTTGATTCGCCATACAAACTTTGGACCCCCATTTTACCCCCTTAGGAAGTGAATTTTGAAAAATCCTTTCTTAGTGCATCCCTAGACCTTATAAGGAACTTACGAGCCAAATTTGGAATCTCTAAAACCAGCGGTTTGGGCTGTGCGTTGATATGTCAGTCAGTCAGTCAGTCAGTCAGTCAATCAGTTTTTTCTTTTATATTAGCTAATGTCTTTGTTTAGATGTTACATAATGTATTCCAGTAGTGTACTGACTAGTAAAATAAATCAAAATGAAAGTCTTATCGTTTATTGATACCTTTATACGCTGTATTCCTATCGGTTCATCACATGTGGTGTGGAAAAATGGAAATACACTCTTAGTTTAGATGTCACAAAACTTGTTCTAGCAGTAAATAATAAATATTATGGGACAACCTTACACAAATCAACCTAGTCCCACAGCTTACTCAATAAGACTTATGTTGTAGTTGTAGTTACTAGGCGACGATACGAGTATATACAACATGTTACTTGAGCCACTAAAAACCCCAGACCCCCAAATGATTTATAGGGTTCCGTAGTCAACTAGGAACCTTTATAGTTTCGCCAAGTCTGTCCGTCCGTCCGTTCGCGGATAATCTGTGACTATCCGCGAAAGCTGAAGGTACTAATATGTATATCAATCACGCCGACAAAGTCGTAAAATAAAAAGTGGAAAAAAATGTTTTATTAGGGTACCTCCCCTATACGTAAAGTGGGGAGTGATTTTTTTTTTCATTTCAACCCTAATGAGTGATATATTGTTGGATAGGTATTTAAAAATGAATACAGGTTTACTAAAATCATTTTTTGATAATGTAAATATTTTCGGAAATAATCGCTCCAGAAGTAAAAAAAAATGTGTCCCGCCCCCTCTAACTTTTGAACCATAAGTTTTAAAAATATGAAAAAAATCTCAAAAGTTGAACTTTATAAAAACTTTCTAGAAAAATTATTTCGAACTTGATAGGTTAAATAGTTTTTGAAAAAAAATTACAAAATAATTTCTGAACTAAGTTTGTAATTTAACCGTATAAGCAGGTGTTTATTGTACCTGTAATTTCTACAGAATCACATGAAATAACGTGCTTTCAAATAAAGTAAAACCGGTAAAAATCGGGTCACGCAATAAAGAATTATCCCATAAAAATCATCTTCCATACTTTAAGCTCGCGCGCAATAGTTTACTTAATTTGCCGATAGATGTCGCTGTACTTTGAACGATCATTTTTATAAACCAGCTGAGGCCGCGAATATGTTATAATAGGTACCTACTTAAGATTTGAATTGATAATAACTACTTGCTTATCTATAAATAACATAAACCACAGAACTTCACTGCAATTTGCAAGGAGAAATTTCAGTAGGTAATTAATATAGGTAGTCAACATGTTAGGTAAGTATATGTAATTCACGGACATTTTTACTAAAAAATAATGTAAAGATTACGTTGAAAGTGCGTAAGTGCGAAGCAATGAAGGTAAATGTGTTTGTTTACATTATTTTACTTTTCTATTGACACCGAACTTACTTACCTACTTTAACTAGCGTTTCGATAAAAGGCCACCTCAAAGTAACATAGATTTATCAAATGAATAAAATACTTTTAACTTGAAATTAAGCTTAATCAATAACTGCTTGTAAGCGGGAAGGCATCGATGAAATAACATTTTGACAGAAATCTGAACCACGAACACTATCCTATATTTTCATGAAATTTGCTTCCAGCGCTTCCGGGGTCCTTTCATTTTGATTATCCCAGCGTTGGACTATAAAACCCCTTAAATTTTGATAGGGTTTAAATCCGGTGATCTGGCAGGCCAGGGAATGACCTTGATGTCATTTTGGTGTTTTTTAAACCACTCTTTCACACTACGCGAGC
Organism: Pammene aurita; assembly: GCA_947086415.1. NCBI lineage: Eukaryota > Metazoa > Arthropoda > Insecta > Lepidoptera > Tortricidae > Pammene > Pammene aurita. Next base: position 17,844,471 of record OX352304.1, read on the forward strand.
GGTGTATTGGGCAATTATCTTGCAAAAACGATACGAACGGCAATTCAGTCTCTGGGTACACATTTCGAACTGTAGACATCAGGGGCTCCCCCACGGACTAGATATACTCCGTGGGCTCCCCCAACACGGCCACGTAGTGTTCACTATTCGCGCGGCTTGGTATTCTGACCAGTTCTCCCGGACCGGCTGCAGTCATCCAACCCCAAATGTTCACTGTGATACGACCCGCCGATTCCATGTCGGGCAAGACATGCTCGTCGTCATATTGTGTATTATTTTGACGCCTCAAAGACAGGCGTCCTTATAGACTGGATTTTTAAAGTATTTTCGTCAGTAAAGATGACATTAGTCCAGTCATCGTCTCGATGTGTGTGAGCAAACTGTAACTTTGCTGTTTTATGTGCATCTGTCAACAAAGGGTAACGGCGTGTCTGCGATGATGGAGTCCCTCGTTATGAAGGGCACGACGACCCGTCAGCGCGCTTGTGGCAAACAAACCCGCATAGTGCCTTGTCGGCCTTAAGCCATATTCCTCATATAGTAGGGTACACGAACAAAATCAGCTTCGATAACTCACAAGTGGCCAATTTTTTGTAGTCGGTTAGAATACTCTGAGAACTACTCCTTATAAAAAAATATATCGGATTTTGGTGTAGATTTAGGTATAAAGTAGGTATTTGTTAACAGGCCTTCTCAATTCAAGGTAAGATTATACAAATGGCATTTTACTTCATGATATAATAGTATTTGACTGTTTGAACAGCGGCTGTCATTTAATAACGTATTTTTCAACAGCTTAATTCAGTATAATGTAAAACATTAAAAAAAAAAATATTTCCACAAAAACATTTTTCAAGTGTTTTATGATGACTGTATTATATTGAAAGCTATGTAAAGTAACTATCATGTTTAAATTATAATAGATTCATCAATAGATTGATTTTGTTACAGCATTTGAATTTTAAAAGCGTTGTCTTGACCATAAAAGAAATCTCCGAAATTTTCAAGTCAGCGTGTTTAGTTTATTATTATTATAGTAATGTTTATCAAAAAGAAATAACGAATTTATCAATCGCTGTAAGTTTTATGAACTTATCAGTTCAATTCGTAATTTGAACGCATGGAGACTGGCGCGGGAGTCTTGTGCGCAGGCAGCGCGAGCGGGTCCACCAATCACGACGCACCGTGTCACTGTCTTTGTTTGTGTTTAACTCTCACCGCTCAACCGCGATGGCGATGATCCTCTCAAACAACAAAATGTCGAAGATAAGTGCATTTTGTGGTCAATTATTGAGTTTTACATGGACATGTATATTTATGAGCATGTTATTATGTTTTGTGCCGAATTCAAATAGCTGTCTGTGGTGTTGTGGATTCAAATAGCTTTCATATGCGATATGAATATTACATTACTTATCCCAGTAGTGGATCGACAAGTTTAAAGAAGTAAATTCTTAAAGTCTTATCGTTTATTGATGTTTTTGTTAAGTATATTCTCACCTGTCTCCGCCTGTGGTCACGTCGGTTAAGCACAGATGAAATACAAACTGTTCCCTTCGGTCCACGGTGGGCACAGATGGGAAAAGTTACATTGAAAGGCTGTTATCGTTTATTAATGAATGTCTTTGGTTAGATGATTAAATTAAATAACTTATTCCAGTGGATTGACCAGTTCAACTAAATAAATATGAAAGACTGTAATCGTTAATTGATGCCGTTACTTAAGATGTTCCTTAATTTGTACAGTCAGCAGCAGAAGTAGCTTAGCGGGGAGGTGTTCAAAAATTTCTTGACACTATTTTATTGTTAAGAGAATAAGAGTGAGTGAACGTAATTTTGAACACCTCACCCACTAAGCTACTTCTGCTACTGACTACGCCAGTTGTAAATGACTTGGTCAAACAAATAAATATGCAAAGTTGTTATCGTTCATTAACTAATGTCTTCCTTTAGATATTACATAACTTCGAGTGGTTTGTTTAGTTAAAAATAATAAATAAGATAATTAATTGTATAACTTATAGTAGCTGAGCTAGTATATCGTTAATATAAATATTTTTGATACTTGCATCAAGAGATACTGCTCTTCCACAGATGGTAGGTTACAATGATAATGTAATATAAAACAGTAACTTGCAAAATTAAAACAATAGAAAAAACTAAATTAAATTGACTAATTCTAACATTCAAATTTGCATGCTAAATAAAACTAAACAAATCATTAGAATTTACAGGAAATTATTATATAAAGCAAAATTTCTTTCATTACAGTATATTCAGAGCAATGACGCGTAATTTCAGTGACCGCGAGGCAACCGGATGGCTCGTGGTATTTAAGCTCCTGAAGTGATGAGGAACCGCCCCGTGCAACCCGAACTGACCCAACTTGGACTGGAGCGGAAATGGAGGGGGAGTGTAAAAAAATTTTTTTATCGCTAGGCAACCGATTGAAACAGCGGTTGCCTGAAAGAATGTTATATAACAAAATTTTACTGCCATCCCTCCTGGTTGGAGAGGGATGAAGTTTCATTGGAGAGGGATGGCATTTGGGCATATCGTTTTCCACATCATACAAAACTCATAAAACGAATGCCATCCGATTTCAATGATTGTAAGTACTTTTTTCCTAAGTTCTCCTCCACCGATTGAAAAATACGCCTTGCGTCCGACTTCCAACTCTGGTGGTTCGATACCTGCCTGGCCTGGGTGGATGGCAGTTTCCGGTGTCTGTATGTGATGAAGAATAAGCATGCTAATTTTCAAGCAATTGCCTGACAAATTTATTTTTATTTTTTTTTCGTCTCGTAAAGGGAACCAGTCCAACCAGGAGGGATGGCAATAAATTTTTGTTGTATAATCAGCGTACATTCTTTACGTACAAATAAATAAATATGAAAGACTGTTATCGTTTATTGATGCCGTTACTTAAAATGTTACATAATTTGTACAGTCCGCAGCAGAAATAGGTAAACGGAAAAGGGATTCAAAATGATCTTCACACTACTTTATTACATAACTTGTACCAGTTGTAAATTGACTAAATCAAACAAATAAATATGAAAAGTAACTAGCCTTTTCCCGCGGCTTTGCCCGCGTACTGTAAGTACTCAAAAAGGATGCGATACCCATGTTGATTTTCAGACTTTGTGACCACATTTGCTCCTTTTGGGGGTTGAATTTTCAAAAAACCTGAAACACGTATTTACTCATTTATCGTTAGGAACATTCCTGTGAAGTTTCGAATAAAATAGTCTAACAAATCTTGATTCGCCATACAAACTTTGGACCCCCATTTTACCCCCTTAGGAAGTGAATTTTGAAAAATCCTTTCTTAGTGCATCCCTAGACCTTATAAGGAACTTACGAGCCAAATTTGGAATCTCTAAAACCAGCGGTTTGGGCTGTGCGTTGATATGTCAGTCAGTCAGTCAGTCAGTCAGTCAATCAGTTTTTTCTTTTATATTAGCTAATGTCTTTGTTTAGATGTTACATAATGTATTCCAGTAGTGTACTGACTAGTAAAATAAATCAAAATGAAAGTCTTATCGTTTATTGATACCTTTATACGCTGTATTCCTATCGGTTCATCACATGTGGTGTGGAAAAATGGAAATACACTCTTAGTTTAGATGTCACAAAACTTGTTCTAGCAGTAAATAATAAATATTATGGGACAACCTTACACAAATCAACCTAGTCCCACAGCTTACTCAATAAGACTTATGTTGTAGTTGTAGTTACTAGGCGACGATACGAGTATATACAACATGTTACTTGAGCCACTAAAAACCCCAGACCCCCAAATGATTTATAGGGTTCCGTAGTCAACTAGGAACCTTTATAGTTTCGCCAAGTCTGTCCGTCCGTCCGTTCGCGGATAATCTGTGACTATCCGCGAAAGCTGAAGGTACTAATATGTATATCAATCACGCCGACAAAGTCGTAAAATAAAAAGTGGAAAAAAATGTTTTATTAGGGTACCTCCCCTATACGTAAAGTGGGGAGTGATTTTTTTTTTCATTTCAACCCTAATGAGTGATATATTGTTGGATAGGTATTTAAAAATGAATACAGGTTTACTAAAATCATTTTTTGATAATGTAAATATTTTCGGAAATAATCGCTCCAGAAGTAAAAAAAAATGTGTCCCGCCCCCTCTAACTTTTGAACCATAAGTTTTAAAAATATGAAAAAAATCTCAAAAGTTGAACTTTATAAAAACTTTCTAGAAAAATTATTTCGAACTTGATAGGTTAAATAGTTTTTGAAAAAAAATTACAAAATAATTTCTGAACTAAGTTTGTAATTTAACCGTATAAGCAGGTGTTTATTGTACCTGTAATTTCTACAGAATCACATGAAATAACGTGCTTTCAAATAAAGTAAAACCGGTAAAAATCGGGTCACGCAATAAAGAATTATCCCATAAAAATCATCTTCCATACTTTAAGCTCGCGCGCAATAGTTTACTTAATTTGCCGATAGATGTCGCTGTACTTTGAACGATCATATCATATCCTACATGGCTGTGTTATTTTAACTCTTAAGTGGGGACACTTACTGTGACGGACGGAAAACTACGGAACCCTACACTGAGCGAGGCCCGACACGCTCTTGGCCGCTTTTTTATTATTGCTAATTAATCTCGAGTATTTGTTTTTCCACCGGTTACTTATTTTGAAAGATATTCGTATGTTTCGTTTTCCTTGCAATTCTATTCAATTGTTAACTACATATTTGTTGCGTTGTTGTCACATCTCTACATGTGTCATGTCATGTCAACCTATCAACCTACTTTGTCAATTTCTATGACATGACATAAGATGATATACTTTGACAATTACAACCCATATGACACTATGTACAGTGAAAAAACAAGTTTGTCAAAGCTGCCAGCCTTTATTAAATAGTCAACCTCTATCTCCTAACCTCTCAATAAAATAGTAAACTGTAGTAGTAGAAACTTTTAGACTCAACGCGTATAAAATTGGAAAATTAAAGAAAAAGTATACCCATAGTAGTGTATTTAGGTATAAGTAATTAAAGTAAGTGCTTACTATTTAATTACTAGAATCATATCGGCACTACCCGATCATTGTTTACAGTTCACAGTTTCCTACTACCCAAAGGTTGTCTGGTAGAGATCGCTTTTTAGCGATAAGACTTCCTGTTGTTACCTAGCTTTTATCACTGCATACTTTATTTTATTATACCCATGTAAGGATATACTGCAATCGATTCCACTCTACATTCTGAACAAACAGTTTTTAGGTTTCTAGTCTTGGGTATTATAACACGTTATATAATAGATAAATACTTAAATACATAGAAAGCATCCATAACTCAGGAACGTGATAAACACGCAAATAAATACCTTATTCAGGATTCGAATCCGGGACCTCCTGCTTCATAGGCAGTGTCACTACCGACTAGGCTAGGAAGCCGTTAACGCAGTAAGTTGATTAAATCATACTAATTAATATAGATTACTGTTATTCGTTTACTGATATATTCAGAGCAATGACGCGTAGTTGCAGTGTTCGCGAGGCAACCGGGTGGCTTGCGGTATTTGAGCTTCCAACGTGTTGTGGGACTGTGCAACCCGAACTAACCCCACTTTGACTTTTTTTAATTTCCAGTGTATGCGTGTGATGAAGACCGAGTATGCAAATTGCCATTCACCCTGGCCTGGTCAGTCGATCAATCCATCAGTGTTGGAAACCGGGAAAATATAAGAAGGGGGGGGGGGGGGACAAAGTACAAGTTGGGTTAGTTCGAGTTGCACAGAGCGGTTCCACAACACTTCGGGAGCTCAAATACCGCAAGCCATCTGGTTGCCTCTCGGACACCATAACTAGGCGCCATGGCTTTAATTAATATCTTTGTTTAAAATGTTACATAATCATGTGTCCATCTGTGCCCGCTGGGAACCGATGGAAATATTTCCCTCCATATGTATATAGGAAAGGGTAAAAAAAACTTTCCATCTAAAAAGCCATAAAAAGCTATATGGGAGCAGGTGTTTTATTCCGCTATTAGATGTATTCCCATCTGCCCCGGCCTCGCATGACCAAGGCGGGCATAGATGAGATGGGAACAACTCCTCTCGTTCGACGTCAGTACCCGCCGGGACCGGATGAGAACATAGGTAGCTATTCCCACATGTGCCCGCTAGGGACCGATGGGAATAGTTCCCTTCATGTAAAAATAGTAGGAGGCATTATAAACTTTCCATCTACTCCCACATGGATAGTCATGTGGGAGCAGGTGGGATTTTTTTATTCCCGTATTAGATTTATTATCTGTCCCCACCGCGCATGACCTTCATCAAGGCCAGCGCACATGTGAATGACTCCTCTCGTTCGACGTCTGTACCCGCCAGGAACGGATGAAAATACACCTATTTCCATCTGTGCCTGCTGGGAACCGATGGGAATATTTCCCTCCATATGAATATAGGAAGGGGCAAATAACTTTCTAACTCCTCGCACATAAAAAGCCATATGGGAGCAGGTGGGAATGTTTTATTCTGCTATTAGGTGTATTGACTGTTTTTCTTCTCATTCTTATTTAGTTTTACCAAATCATTATAAATGTAAATATATAGTTTCAAAGTCACTTATAACTCAGAGGGATTGAAATATCGCAACTTCAAAAATAGTAGTTTTTTACATTTTATACCTAAGCCAGCAATGTGTTACTCAACCAGTTTGACATCATACTCGAGTACATGCATAAGAGAAAAAAAGAACGTGTCATGAAAGAAGAAGTGACAATATGACTAGTAGGTACATACGGGAACGCCTTTTTACGTATAAAAATGAAATAACTCACTGACCTGTTGTAATACCTTTATATTATACTCTCCAACTAAAAAAATAAATCGTTATCAACGCTCAAAACTGTTCGCATTCTGGGCAGTACTATTATTTACTCTGTGCCCTAAACTAAACCAAACGTCCAGATACAATATTCGCGTACCTACTGGTTTACCATGGAAACAGCGCAGCGGCCGGGCAACGGCGCACGGCGAACAGGCAACGTCGCGTGCGCGTAATGATTGGTCCCGCCGCTAGCGCCATGACGGCTGCCATAATCTCCGCGCGTTTGAATTAAGTTAAGAACTGATAAGTAAAAAAAACAGGGAGCGATTGATGGATTTGTTATAATTTTGGTGCAAGTTTTAGTAAAATGATAATGAACACAACGCGTTGACTTGAAAATTTCGAGATTTCTTTTATGCCTATTAGAACGCTTTTAAAATTCAATTGTTCATTAAAATTTAAGCGATTGAATAATGTGTTATAAATCAAACCCATTACTTGCCTTCGATAGTTTTTAACATATTTCAGTTACCATATAACACTTTAATTATCTTTTGGAGGAAGCATATATTTTTTATTTGTTTTCAAAACGGCTATCGATAAATCTGTTATAAATGTCAGGGGACATTCATATAGTTAAATACGATAATCTAATGAAAAGAAATACCACTCGAATTATCTTTTATTAAACTTATAAATGTCGCTAACAAATTAATTTTTAATACCTACAGCGACCTCAAAACAGTTAGAAAAAAGTTTTCGCCATTAGTGCTCAGTGTACTCTTGCTGATACCAAAAAAAATCGGACTTGTGAGTTATGTTTTTTTCAGGGCAATTTTACCGTTCCCGTACTCCACTAATATTCCCGACCAACAACTGACGTTGCTGTGTGTCAATGAGGCGTGGTCTACCAGTTCTATGCTGGTGTAACAAAGATCCTCCTCCTTAGAATCGTCCTACCCATAAAGCAACAGTTTTCCTCTGAAACAATTAAATTTTTTTTTTATCATAATTGACGTATAATAATAGCTGTAGACATTTTTAAATGAGGAAAAGAAGTAAAAAAAAAACTACTTACGTTTACACTGGTTTCTCTAGCTATCTCTAATAAATTATAGCCTTCATTATGCTATTCAATTATTCGCGATCTTAATACCAAGTCAATATTGCTTCGATAACTCATTTTGTTTTAATAATTGATAATATGAACTAAGCAATGAATTCAGACGTATACCGCAACGAACAATAGAACAAGCAATCGGTCAGGTAATAGAAAAACATTTAGTATGGTATTTAGAAAACTTAGATCTACCCTCTTTCATTTACTTGACATATTACTAACAAGAATAAAGCGTGTCGCAAATTAACATTACCCAAATTTTGGTATGCCAATTTGACGTTTGTTTCATTCTAATAAAACTCTCGAGTCCATTGGCATGTTTTACGGATTTAGTTCAATAATGACGAGCTTGATATGCATGGTCTCAACTAGTAATACATTTCACCGGCATTATTAATAGTGCTTTGGTCCAGTGGCTGGCGCATGCGGGTTAAACGCAAGAGTGTCCGGGTTCAAACCCCGCCAATAATTTATGAGATTTTGTGTTTTTTAATGTCTTGGAATGAAAGGGCACTCCGTGACGCCATCCAATACGGTAAATACAAAGAATATTTACCGATGTGGATTCTGAATAGCTCTGGGCGATTGAAATGAAATAACAGTAAGAGAAAAAAAACAAAAATTGTTCTCAACTTCAAAAACCGATTAATGTATCGTTGAAGCAAACAAAGTTTGTAAATATGAACTGGATAATATTTTTTTTGTTTTTAACTGCATTCAACGCCATCTAGTAACAGCTTACTGTACTAGTAAGATTTACAGGTAGGTGTATAGCCTTATTACACAAAGAACGCATAGATGGCGTCTAATTTAGCTTCAAACGATTCTGTTCCTGAATTGGGTATGCACTTTTGAACGCGAGTGTACAAAGGCGAACTTATCCCTTTATGGGATCTCTTCCAGTTAACCTAAGAGTAACTGAGAAATGCTGAGATCTGGCAAACATATTGAAATTTATCATGTACCATCAGGTTCAAAATTGCATGGTCAATTTATCAATGAAATCATTCATAAATTGACCATGCAATTCTGAACCCGATAGTACAAGACGGCAAGAGTTTTCGTCATTTTTTTTTACTGTTAGGGTAGGGAATCTGTTCATTGTGTTCCTTCGTCAATTAAGTTTTAAATTAATCTTAGACTAGAATAATTGCACAGGCGATTTTGAAAAATATTGTGCTCAATTTGTTAGAGTATTATTAACCTCTCTATGGTAAAAAATCATTGGCTAGCAGCAGAAGTTAATAAGCGGATGATTAAATTTCTTCTTTGTGTTTACATGTTTGAACATTAACACTGACTACCGAGAACCCGTCTGGTAGGCACTCGTAATGTTTGCTCAGATGCCGGCTAAGCCCGCCAGGCGGGCTGTAGCTATAAACCTACACGACACCCCAAAGAGTCCGCCTGGCGGGCACACAATGCATCTTCGCCACTACAGGGCTGACACCAATAGAAAGGTGCTAGGTTGAATACTTCTGATTATTATGTGGTCGAAAAGTGTTTTTACTTCACCTAATGTAATTAAAAAATAAAAATTCTTATCAGTTGGTTAAATTAAATTGCATACACAGGTATGTATCAATAGGAGTTGTCGTAAATCGTAAAACCTAATTTGTGTTTACGAATATTTAGTAACTAATTCTTATTAACCATTAGGTATACACCTATTTCTGGAAGCATTGTGATAAAATGGGGGCATAAACAGATGAGACAGTAGATTTAATTTTATTCACGTATACGACAGTTACCTACTTGGCACAGCCCTGAGCGTCCGCCTAGTGCCTGCCTAGCGGGCACGCAGCGTGCGGCATTGCGTTGCACGCCGTAGCCCGCCTGGCGAGTTTTGTCGGTTTTTGGGGTATTGTTCAAAATTTTGCCCGGTTGCGAAAGTATTAACAAGGTGCTTGAAATAAGTAAATAGGCATGGTGAATTTTTTTCATGTATGGTATCAATCGATTCGTTTTGTTGTGAGGATCAAATGTCTATATGCGGCCAATTACGATAAAGCAACACAAGCAAAAGTCAGAAATTAGACTTAAAGTCTGAGATTTGCATTTGTTTCTCGAAACGCTCCTAACTAAATGACGTGCAAAAGTGACGTCACGATAATATAGTCGCTTTGTTTAAAGTATGGAAAAATTACGAAATTGCTATTTTTACAGTGAAATGTTGCGTTTATGTATATGGTTACCATACAATTTTTTTAACAGCAAAAATTATTAAAAATCGAATGGTATCATTGTTTTTTTTTTATTTCGTACTTAAACCACTTGAAAATTTTTGAAATTTTGTAGCATGAATTCAATAGATTTTATAAATTTTCACTTTATTTTGATATATCAGTAATTCTGCATCCTATCAACAAATTTTATTGCTTAATTCAACATGTGTGTCATCAATCATCACCCCTATTATACAGCACATACAGTACTGTCGACAAATTATAATAATGTACTGATTTAAACTTACACGATGTTCACTCATTATTATGACAAAAACGGGACTTAATCGCGTGTCTGCCTGCGACCACGAGCGTTAAGGCACGCTCGAAACGTCAGGAAAATAATAAAAGTAAGTGTACGCGATTAAGTCCCGTTTTTGTCATAATAATGAAATTTTAATAACGCTGATTTCACAATTAAAGTAAACAATAGAAAAACATAATATTTTAAACGTAAACGTAATATTTTAAAGCACAATCAAAACATGTCAACCCATATGAATCAATTAGGATTATAACAAAATGCCAGCCAATCCATAGATTAAATTCCCTGTCATGTCTAATCCATTGAAATGATGAAAACCTGGTGCGTAAATCGACAATGTTATTTAAAGGCTTTGCACAATACAAACCATATTGTAAAATCTAACTACAGTTCAACTTCCTATTAGATTTAAAATAGGAAAATGTAAAATTTACCGATATCAATGCAACTTTTGTTTTTATACCACGACGGCGGCAAACAAGCATACGGCCCACCGGATGGTAAGCAGCTACCGTAGCCTATGGACGCCTGCAACTCCAGAGGTGTCACATGCGCGTTGCCGACCTTTTACAAAAAGGAGTATTCACTGTGTTGACGGCTAAAGGAACAAGAGAGTCCCTCGTCGTCAACACACTGGGTCCTCTTTGAGCTCTTTGGCAACCTTACTTACCAGCAGGAGCACAACACTATGAGTAGGGTCTAGTGCTGTTTGGCTGTGGTTTTCAGTAAGGTGGAGGTACTTCCCCAGTCGGGCTCGGCTCCAGATTTGAGCGAGATGACATTCGCTGTGCTGTGCCCTAGCAAACAAAGCGAGATGACATTCGCAGTACCCATACCTCTCTTTTGGTCCATACTTCACACAGAATAGTAAACATGTCTTATGTTATCTTATTTAATCAGTGGCCCTAATACTTCGCTATGTAGTAGGACTGACCAGGATTTTCTGCACCTCTCGGGTGCCTTAGAACCAAAACCAAGACACTTGAATCCACTAGATTATTTTATAGAACTGCCCCCTCAGTAGATGGTTTCACTAAAATATATTTACCTAAATATGTAATATCACTGAAACAGGTGGAAAAGTCTCTTATAAAACACCGTCCAATAACGCGAGATTAAACCGCTGAAATTTCCATAACTCTCAATTACATTTGGATTTAAAAATGGCCGCCATGTGTGGATTGAAAATAAAATAAAAAGCTGCACATGTGCGGACTGCAGATGAGCCGTAACGGTTTTTATGGATTTCTAGTTATTTATGAGTAGTTATGGAAAACCTGGGTGAATATTATCATCGTAATTTGTCGTAAAAATCGGATCGCTATTACGAAACATTGCAATGTAGAAATGGAAACTGTGCAGGTACGCAGACTTTATTAAATTATTATATTTAAGAAAGACACTGGGTTTTTTCAAGAACGTTTTTGCTATTGTTTTTTTTTTCTATTTATGTTAAGAAAAAAATTGTGTTAACTAAAATTGGTAAAATGCCTATCATAAAATAAATTGTAACTAATTTAAAACTAACGGTCTAATTTCATTACTGTTAATGAGTTAAACGGCCGAAATGCCAGTTGAAATGAAGATTTATGCCACTATCTTTCGATCATTGCATTCTTACGCAAAACATTGATGCATGGTTTTTAGGTGCTGATGCTGATGTTAAATACACCTTATGTATGTACAATGTACATATGTATATAAGCATGTATAACTAATTTACCAGTTTATTACATAGCTGCTCCCCTATATGTTGCATCAATACAAGTCCAAAGCCCAACTTAGTCAAGTGCGGTCTTAAACAAACCATGTAGTTTGTGTCCTGCTCGTATTTACCCAATGCTTTCCGCACAATCTCCATACATCCATCCATAGGAACATCGCTTCGTTAATAAGACGCTGTCAGTTGAGAAATGCCGTAAGTCTCGGAAAACTAACATGTGATTACTTCTCAATAGGCTACTTTTCTATGAACTCAAAACAGCTACTCTTTAGGAAACGTCAATCCCACCAAAAACATAAATGTAAAAAAGAGAGCCAAGTTCAATACAAAAATTATGCTTGGCTGTGGGCTTCGCCGCAAAAAGAATAGAGATCTAAATGCGTGCCAAGTTCTATGCAAAATCCAAATATGTATTTATAGGAACAAAATAACATTATGAACAGGTATTAAACTCTATTTCTTTGCTTTATTGGATACCTATAACAATTGCTGTTATTTAAAAATGTGAGATCTTAAAGTAGGTTAGATTTGACTTGGCTAGTTTTCATTACATCAGTCATTTTATAAAGTTATTCAACATATATATATATATATACAGGGTGTTTGGTAACCGGATGCAAAGCCGAAAGTAGGAGATAGTCTAGGTCATGTAGAACATTTTTAGCCATACTTGTCTTAGACAAATGTTATTAGTTTTTTTTTAATTTAAATTTTAAGATTTGTCGGAGAAAACTGCAAAACTTCAGACTAAATCGATAATTAGTACTTTTTTTACTGCAGGTAGATTTTTTTTTGTTTTATTTCGTATTGTGCAATGTCTATCAAACACTAGAAAAGTGATTTCAAACATCTGTGTCTAAAGAAAACAAGTTGACAGCGATTTAAAATTTTAGTTACATGAAAATGTAAACGATTTAAGTGATTTCAAAGTACGATAAAAAAAAACTAAAATAGCCACGAATTTTCAAACCATTTTAAAAACATGCTTGGCTTTTACCCTTTTATTTAAGCTATCAAACACGACTGTAGCTACTGTATCCTTGAAAATAAGCCACCTAAACCAACTGGGTAGCTAAAATGTTTCACTCTACTTGTGATACTTGTGGTAGTTGTGGTGACGAATCTCATTATGATTTTACAATAAAACATTGGTTCTGAATACTAAGTTGGCGTTGACTTGACATTTGGCTTGTTTTAAAAGGGTTAAGTGTACTGGACAAAACTACCACATGCAATTTTAACAAACAAAGGCTTGCGGCGGTGAGAGACAAAAGAGACTGATAGCGGCAGGCTGTGAGCGGCGTTAAACAAAGATGATCGGTTTTGTGCTTTATTGACAAAGATAAACTGATTAGCTACATGAGTATTTGTGCAAAAACTAGTAATTTAGTTTAGCTACAACTTCAGTTGCGATTAGACGTTCATTGTGGTTTAATTTCCCGCTCTCATCTCAATTTACCGTGTCAAGTTGTAGCTGCCGTAGGCGCTCCTTCACGTGTGATTACGACTTCTTCATTGTAAACATGGAGTTTACGAACGAAGAATACGCCGACATTATCTACATGTACTGCAAAGCTGACAGTAATGGAGCGATGGCCCGACGGATGTACCAAGAGCGTTTTCCAAACCGGAGATTGCCTAATGTGAGAGTGTTTTACAATTCATTCCGAAGGCTACGTGAGAATGGTATTGCAGTGCAACATGGAGGGAATCCAGGACGTAATCGCCCTGAAGTGGAGGAAGACGTTCTACAGGCATTTGCAGAGGATCCGAATACGAGCATCAGAGTGGTAGCTCGTAATCTGAACTTGTCCACATGGAAAGTATGGGCCACAATGAATCGTGAGGGAAAATATCCTTTTCGCGGCATCGGAGTTCAAGGTTTGGACGAAGGAGATCCTGCACGCCGAGTGGACTTCTGCCGATTTTTACTCAATGCGGATATCGAAGACCGACGTTTTTTGCGAAGCATTCTTTGGACCGATGAATCGAAATTTTCCCGGGAGGGGATCACAAATTTCCATAACCTACACCAACGGGCTGACAAAAACAACAATCCACATTGGAAAAAGCAAGTGTCCTTCCAAAGAAGGTTTTCCGTCAATGTGTGGGCTGGAATCATCGGCAGAGTCCTTATTGGGCCACATTTTTTGCCAAATAATTTAAATGGGGCAAATTATTTGGAATTTTTACAAAACGATTTGCCCAGGCTTATTGACGAAGACCAGCTGCCCGGTGCAGTGACATTTCAACACGACGGTTGTCCCGCCCATTACTCTCTGGCTGTAAGGGAGCATCTGGATAACTGTTTCCCGGACGGTTGGATCGGCAGAGGCGGACGAATCCCTTGGCCCGCTCGGTCACCTGATTTGACACCATTGGATTTTTTCGTTTGGGGCCGAGCTAAGGAGCTAGTCTACACACAAGAGGTCATTAATACCGTAGAAGAGCTGAGGGAGAGGATAGAAGCGGCGTTCGAAAGGATGAGGGAAGAAATGATATTCGGAACAACCACCACAGAAGTAAGAAGACGGGCTCGTGCTTGTATTCGAAACGGCGGGTCACATTTTGAAAACGAGCGATGATGTGTAATTTTAATGTGTTGATCGTAAAAATAAAGAACTTATCTTTTATGCTTTTGTTTTAATTTACCCTAAACATTCCCTCTTATTAGTACAGGTAGCCTATTTTCAAAGATAAAATGGCTTGAGACATGATTGTCTTATCGCCCGCCGCCTGCCGCTATCAGTCCCTTTTGTCTCTCACCGCCGCAAGCCTTTGTTTGTTAAAATTGCATGTGGTAGTTTTGTCCAGTACACTTAACCCTTTTAAAACAAGTCAAATGTCAAGTCAACGCCAACTTAGTATTCAGAACCAATGTTTTATTGTAATATCATAATGAGATTCGTCACCACAACTACCACAAGTATCACAAGTAGAGTGAAACATTTTAGCTACCCAGTTGGTTTAGGTGGCTTATTTTCAAGGATACAGTAGCTACAGTCGTGTTTGATAGCTTAAATAAAAGGGTAAAAGCCAAGCATGTTTTTAAAATGGTTTGAAAATTCGTGGCTATTTTAGTTTTTTTTTTCGTACTTTGAAATCACTTAAATCGTTTACATTTTCATGTAACTAAAATTTTAAATCGCTGTCAACTTGTTTTCTTTAGACACAGATGTTTGAAATCACTTTTCTAGTGTTTGATAGACATTGCACAATACGAAATAAAACAAAAAAAAATCTACCTGCAGTAAAAAAAGTACTAATTATCGATTTAGTCTGAAGTTTTGCAGTTTTCTCCGACAAATTTTTAAATTTAAATTTAAAAAAAACTAATAACATTTGTCTAAGACAAGTATGGCTAAAAATGTTCTACATGACCTAGGCTATCTCCTACTTTCGGCTTTGCATCCGGTTACCAAACACCCTGTATATATATATATTTTTTTAATTCTGATAAAAACTGGCCAAGTATATTGGGATAGTTTCAAATATCTGCTTGTAACGGTTCCAACGATACAGTTAAAAAAAATTTTTTTTGTATGGGGATCCCCCTACTTTTTAACTTTCTTTTGTTTTTAGATTTTTTCCTACGCTTACACACAATTACCGAGCTGGATTCCAAATTTCATCCTTCTAGGTCATCTGGAAATAGGTTAGGTTTAGGTACTATATGTCAGTCAGTCAGTGCTAAAATTTACGACTTTTTGACCTTCATATCTTTATAACCGTTTGAGCTAGCTTCATGAAATTTGGGCTTCTAGACGTCCTTATGGATATAATTAAACACACGTAGTTTTATGTGTTTACGTTAAAGAGGTTTTGAGTTATAGAAGGGTCAAAAGTGGCACCAAGTGGTTCGTGTAAATATACACTTGGCGCTGGCTAGCCAGTTCCTTTGCTTGAACTTGGCTTGACACGCTGCCACGTGTCTAGAAATGATTTGTTACTATGGAGTTTATATGGGATACTAATATTGTGACGTCACAATACTATATGATAAATACATCTCCTTTATCAAAGCTTAAACCATTATAAAATCATTTAAAGATCAAACACTTGGATTTTTCCTGTGTATTTTTGAAAATTTGGATTTATGAATGCAACGAAACAATTAGGTTTATTTGGAGACTATCCAATTGTCTAA
This sequence comes from Pammene aurita, assembly GCA_947086415.1. Taxonomy (NCBI): domain Eukaryota; kingdom Metazoa; phylum Arthropoda; class Insecta; order Lepidoptera; family Tortricidae; genus Pammene; species Pammene aurita. The sequence goes on from OX352304.1 coordinate 17,860,775, forward strand.
TTTCATTGCGTTCGAGCATCTATAAATAGTAAGTCTACTAAACTAACCAACTTACGGTTTGCATCTAAGTCAAAAAAAATACGTCTTGGCGACCTCTTTGAGACGTATCCATATCCAGAACTTATAACTGGTTATCAATTTTAACCACAACTTTCGTAGACTTCTTTTAATCAAATGTTTGTAGATTTTCGTGGACTTTTGGATGTGTTACATCCGGATTGCTGTCCGATACGGAGCCATTAAAATCTCCGACACTTCTATAAAATTCTGTTCACAAACGAGATTCATGACTAATACTCAAAAAATTGCCTCAAAGCGCTGCTTCAAATTGGCTGATATCAAAATAAAATATTTTAAGATTCCGAAAACATCTCTCACGACATACAATAGGTACCTACGTTCGACCATGTCCCACGACACATGTCGCTCGGACACGTCGACAAACAATCGATATGTTAATGCTGTCAGCGCCGCAGAGTCAAGGGGCTACATACACATAGTTTGTCGACGGCACGTGTTGTTACCGGAGTGAGTGTTTGACTGCAAGTTAATGTGTATTAAGAATGTAGTGTAATATGTTTCAGCTCTAAGTGCAACAAAGAAGCAGTACAGGTTCTTATTTTCAAACATGGCTCCGTTCAGAAAAGATACATTTACAAGTACAAATATTTATGTAGCTTTCTACTGCTTAAAAATTTTATTTGTTATAAGTATCTTCCGCATTTAAGCGATATACTGGTAACATCATAATAAGTCCGAGGTCCCATAAATTGGAGTGAGCACAGATTTTTACGAGTGTCTGCCATCAAATCTTCCATTACAGAACCAAAACTGAGGAAAGCGTACTGATAATAGTCTGATTTCCTCACGGTGTTTTCTAAACAGTAAATAAAATATGTTATTCAATCAAATACAAACACTGAAAACATTGAAAAAATAATCAACCCAGCAGGGTCAACTCAGTAACTGAACCCATAGCTTAATTGGTAAAGCGATCGAGCCCCGGTTAGGCGTATCGATGCGAGGTTCAAATCCTGCTGGGTTGATTATTTTTTCAATGTTTTCAGTGTTTGTATTTGATTGAATAACATACTATTGTATGAGTGGAATGCCCCACTTTAAAAAAAAAAAAAAGATGTAAAATAATTATGAGTTGATAGCAGCGCCATCTATTATTTCCGTTGTGACACTTGTAAAAGGGTCGGCGGGAAGGGTATCTAACTCTAGTAGTTAGCACCTAGATGTCGCTTACGGCTGCTATAAAGTCGATGTAAAAATAAATGCAAAAAGATGATTGAAGGCATTGAGAATTTCGTCAACTCAGTAACTGAACCCATAGCTTAATTGGTAAAGCGATCGAGCCCCGGTTAGGCGTATCGATGCGAGGTTCAAATCCTGCTGGGTTGATTATTTTTTCAATGTTTTCAGTGTTTGTATTTGATTGAATAACATACTATTGTATGAGTGGAATGCCCCACTTTAAAAAAAAAAAAAAAAATATGTAAAATAATTATGAGTAAATAAAATAATTAATACATAAGTTCAAGAAATGCAACAGTACGAGCCGGGCTTTAACCCAAGACCGTCTAGAAGCTGCATGCCCTTGTTAGCCTTCCTACCAAGTACGTACCAGTGGCGGCGCATCCATAGAACTCAATTCTCGCCGGCTTGCCTAATTTTCAGGCACCTGAATAGATTTCCTATGGTTCATGATGAAATTGTAAGCCAATTTAAGCTACGGCTTGCATAACACATTTTTTGACCCGCCACCACTGGTACCTACGCACTCTCATTAAAAATACACCCAAAGACAATGAAAACGGGTCACTCTGTACACAATTTTTCATACAAGTCGAACTGATTTCACTATCCTTTAGTGTATTTTAAGTGTTAATTGTACTGGAAGAGATCCATTAAAGGGATAAGTTCGCCTTTGTACACACTCACTATATTTTTGTTTTGTGCAATAAAGTGTTTTACTACTACTGCTTTATCTATTATATACTACCTAAGAGCAAGAACCGAAAAGTTAGTAATAATATTCTTTACTAAAGCCTCAATCTTTTGATATTCGTCTCCAGAAGGTCATTATGCGAGGTAACATGACACCTCCATTAGTTGGCGACGGTTAAAATGCGACACGACATATCGGTGTCGCTCTTGAGTGCTAGGGGGGATTGATGAAGAAATTTTATGTGTTTTCGTTTGATCACACGATCATTTTTCAAAGAATATTTCTAGGCAATTAATTGGGCGGAAAATAAATGTGATGACAAAAGTAGTCTTTTTACCTTCGTAAACACTATACAAGGTGTAACAATAATGCTGGCGATCCGTTAAAGGGCGTAATGGGTATCGTATTCAAATTATGAAAAAGAAAAAAAAAATGTTTACGCGAAAAAAAAGGGTTTTCTATTCGGCCGACTGGGACGACGTGCTTCATACAAAAAAAAATTATCGCTTTCAAAAATATTTTCTCCTACTTTTTCTTAGTAGCAATACGATACCGATTATTATCTTAAATGGATAACTAGTATTTTTGTTACATCCTGTATAATCAATAAATATATTTTTCTCCAATGTGCTCGGAATGTTCACCTTACTGTAGTAAAATAAGTACGTGAAGTTCGTCATTATTTAGTAACACAAATAAAAAATAAAAAATCATTATTGTCCTGTTTTAGCGGACGACAAGTTGTACTTGTCGTCCGCATTGTTTTTTACCTTTTAAACATTTCATTCGACTAAGAAATATCATTTCAAACAGCCAACCGTCTGAACGGCAATCCCTTCAAACTATAGGTTAGAGCGAGATAGTGAGATCAAAAACCTTGGTTGTCTCGTTCTGTGTCATAGCTTGCATGACCACCACGTCTGATCGTGTGAATACGGCTTTATATAATCATAGACAAAACAACTTTTTTTAAGGTTTAAGCTTTTACAGTTAAGTGTGAAAGGAGCATATTTAATACTGTCTTAAATAGTTTTTGACGAAAATTGATTTTTAAATATTATTTGAATGAACTTTGGCAGTATAAGTAGTGCTCTATACTCAAAAAAATATTGTAAAGGGAAGCTAATTCATAAATTCATGATATTTAATGCTAACCTAAATATGTAATTTATTTCATTTACTTTATTTCCTCGCACATTTGGAGAAAAGCGTTATATATGCCTCGGCGGGAATAGAAATTCGTGGACTCGTCTTATATTTTCGGCCTCAGTTACGCTTCGTCTGAAAAAATCGCTCGTCCACGAATTTATCTTTTCCGTCCTCTGCAATAATGTACTAATAACTGCGTGCAATATTCGCGAGGCCGGGTGACGGTGACGGCAGGTGGACCAAAAAGACGGATTGGTGGCCAGTTTTGGTTGAGATTAGCTCAGGATCAGGTCAATTGGCCTACGCTCAGCAGTAGGCGACAAATTACTAAAATGATGATGATGATGATGAAATGATTTGACAAATATTGCTTAATCGAAACCTACACTGACTGGTCCGGGTGTAGTGATACGGTCGCATTGGGTCACAAAACAGCACTATGTGTCATTCCAATCGCCTCAGGAGCACGGTCGAGCATAGACATAAAATATCCTTATTTTATATGTCTATGCTCGACCGTGCCACAGAAGAGATAATAGTATTTCATACAGAATGGCCACGCTCCGCCCCGCCCCGATTCGAATTACCTCACTCCGTGGCGGCCGTTTGGTAGGCCGTAGGTAGGCCGTCAGCTGGTCGGCAGCACGTCGAAGAAACAACGCAAAATGTCGCCGTACAAGGTGTATTGTCATGTTAATGGGTGTTTAGAAAGTAATTACATACAATAAGGAAAGAAGTATTTTTTCGGTCGAAATAACTATTATGCTTTATCGTAAGTAGCATATGAATCCATGACGATATAATACATGATATGACGCATATTTTTGTTGTTCAAAGTAGAAAAGACGTGTCATTGATGAAATTGATGGAGGATTTTGGCAGTTATTTTTATCTATATTACTTATTTACCAAAAATATTATATTATGAAACAAAATGTGCGGCGTTGCCACTGCTGCACTGTTGCCAGCTCGCGCGCGCGTCTCGGCCGCGAGCCGCGACCTTGTCAGGTTCTATAGAACGTAGACAAGAGGGTTTTACCGCGAAATTTGAAAATCAAAATTTCGTTATCAGCATATCGTTCGCTCGTATTATGAGGAAGTGCGACAGAGAGGGAGGTAACTAAATTTCCATGTTCGCGGTGGGCCCATAGTAGGGTTCGTTAGCTCTCGTCAAAACGTCCAATTATTGGAGTAGCCAGGCCTATAACCGCTAACCTCTTCTTTCGTTCGATCGTCTATTTGCATCACTCTCTTTCGAACAGGCAAGAACGATAGAGACGGAGATGTAATGTGAGATAGATACTTATTTATTTTTAATATAACCTTACTTAAATTACAAAATAATTTATTCAAATATAAATTGTCAACAGCAACACACAGAAAAAACAATAAACAAAACTTACATTATGACTAATCTACTCAAAAAGTCCCCCACGAGTTGTCCCCGGTGAAAAAAGTTCCCATCACGCTATCCGCGTTACCACGTTGAATGGCTATGGACAACCTGGACTATGGACTACTTAAATTTATCATATTTGATTATTTTTTTACGAATTACGAACAACACGATGCAAGTGGCTCAACAATCCAGGTTCGTGACTGTACATAACCGTTGTCATTTTACGCCTTTAGTCCACCTACGCATTCGCATGCGAAAAAGTAATTGAATGACAGCCCTGAGAATATACGCACACATTGAAGCGTGTACAGACGTGCCGTGCACACATAGGCGCTCAAAACAGCTTTGTAGTATGGCGTGTCCGCCCTGTGACCATGCTCCTGACGTAATCCCACGAAGATAAAACTGTGATTCCATAATAAGCCGCGGTCTTGCGCACACACACTCACTTTTGACGTTTGAACCCATCACCGCTCGTCCACGAGTTGTATGTGTGCGTGTCGCGCGTAAACACGTAGAAATCGGCTTATTATGGAATCACAGTTTTGTTTTCACGCCTTTACGTCTCCTTGTTTTGTCTATGCGATTACCTGAGCTACTGACATTACACTACGAAAATAAAATATGTATAGGTATAGACAACTTTTATTCCTTTATATATTATTAATGATGCTTCAAAAGGGCTAACCTGTAGAGAGATAATTATTCGGGTGCTAATGAACAGTCGATGCCAAAAATATGTTTAGGGTCAGGGAGGGAACAGTCGCTCGGTGGGAACAGTGACTCGAATGTGCTGTGCGAGAAACAGAAAGAGCTTTATGTCTGTCCTCTACATCAATCGGAACCGTTCCGTACCCGACCACGTACGAACTAGTTAGTGAGGCGCTCCGGCACCATGCGAATGTGCTATGGTGCGTTTTTGTGTTTAATGCTATCAAAATTACATTTCCAGATCAGTTTCACTCCTCTTTTTTCTTAACTCGTACGAGATTTTCAATTACTTATGTTATTATCGAAGAGTGTGTCTAATCTACTTAGTATTGGCTGATAATTCAAGGCCGTAGGTGTTTGTTTGTGTTTTTAATTTGAACTAAAATACAAATTGACGCCAAGGTCAACAGACGTTCGTTTTGGAAAAGTACACGGTGGCTCGCGAACCACTGTGCACCTTACAGAGTTGGACTAAAATTTACTTGAATATGAATAAGAATAAAAAATCTGTGATTATTAAAAGTAATTCATGCACTCTTTTTTTTAAATAAAATGAAAGTGAATAAATCATGCGACATTTAGGTAGGTACCTATTTTAAATCAAGAATGAAATCAGGAACGATTATTCCGGGGGTTGTGCTTACCTATTCTAATTACCGTTTTATTCAACAAAAATGTTATTTGTTATATAATTTAGGTTCGATTCCTACGTACCTAGCAATTGTGTACTGTTAGAACTACTGTTTACAGGGCGTAGTATACAGTGACTCGAGCCACTGTGTACTGTTAGAACCACTGTGTACTAGCGGGTCCTAGTCACTGTGTACACCAACCGGTACACAGCGGCTCGATTCCCAATTTCTAAAAAAGAATGGATATATCTTTTTTTGTGAAAGTAACAGCAAATATATTTGCTACATATGAAAGTGTAATAATGCACGGTGCTCTGTGCTTGCAACAATTGGTTCAGGGATTTATATTTTTCATGCAACAGCCTGTTGAAAAAATCCTAGCGACTGTTCCCTCCCTGACCCTACACTTTTGCACCTTACTCCTTTGTAATAAAGCTCAAAAGTGTAAACATATCTTTGACGTCGACTCAACAAAAGTCGTCAAGTGGCAATTTTAGGAGCTAAATTAGGTACTTTCCTGGGTAAAAAACATATAATTATATTTAGTCCGTCAGTTAGATTATCAAATAATATTGGACACGTATTTTTTTATTTTGTCAACCCAAAAAAAATTGGTGTAGATATAGCCTGTTGAAGTTTCGCGTGACGTCACATTGTACTAAAAATTGTACTGAAATGTAACGTCACGCGGAACTTTAACGGGCTATATCTTCACCATTTTTTGTTAGATTGACAAAATAAAAAATACTTGTCCAATATTTTTTGATAATCTAACTGACGGACTAAATATATTTTTTTAGGAAAGTAGCCAATTGCGTAGTTGCTAAAAGCACAAACGTAGCTGATATGGTCACACAGCCGCGCTCGCGTATCCAATGGGAATACGCGGTCAATTCACGCGTCTTGCCAAGACAATACATTAGCTAATGAGGGAACAACGAGACGGGACAAAGGTTTCTGTTTTTCCTCTTAGGAAACACTGTGTTGGCAGCGGCTACAAAGGATGTAGTTCATTGGGATAATGACAAATTAACTGAGAAGTTTGTAGACAAAAAAATAGAAGCAGCTGGTCTAAGGGTAAGATAGAATGTCGCTATTAAACCAGAATATCAAGTATTAGCTCTCTGTATTTGCATCATCACGTCATCATAAAACCTTTTAATTCATTTATTTCAATAAACATTATATCAAGTCATTAAATATTTAAAAAAATGTCAACTTAAAACTAACTAAACTACGTACTATAATAACATGAAATATTTTTTTTTACAGTATCAGTTACAAAATGGTATCTTAATTCTAAAAGATCTCCTACACCTCACCGATACCTTAAACTACACCACACTTACCACCACCCAGTCCAAAAGTCCCATAAATGCTAGCAGGTTTGCCACGCTGTGTGGTTAGCGATATTGGTCCAAATTGGACAGGACAATACTTACGTCACAAGTTTGCAAAAACCAATATTCCCTGTATAAGCCCAAGTGTGGACCGTTTTAGATGCTAAAGCCCTAAGGATAGCTGTCTGCCTTAGAACCGGTGCCAAAATATGTATCCGGGTCGACATGGGCTCTCTTGCACAAGAAGCGCCGGCCGTCTATATCGCCACGGCACCATCAACGATTTGGTCCGTCGCTCGCTTGCTACCGTTTCCGTGCCGGAAACCCTTGAACCGGCTGGTATGGTGAAAAGCGATGGCAAGCGGCCCGACGGAGTCACTCTAGTGCCGTGGAAACTAGGAAGGCCCCTGGTGTGAGATGCCACGTGCGTCGACACCTTCGCGACGTCCCACAGTCAGGGTACTCGCTCACAGGCCGGCGCTGCAGCCGACCAAGCCCAACTACTAAAGCGCTAAACTATATGTATTAAAAGATTCTGTGAGACGAAGCGCGCAGGTGGGAAGTCCAAACTTTCTGGAGAGACTCTGGACATTATAAGTGAGCGACGCCAAAATCCCCCTCAACTTCGTCAGATGACCGGGCCTTAAATAAAAAGATTACAAAGCTGGTACGACGCGATCTCCGGGCTTATAACACGCTTCGCATCGAAAAAACCATTGAACAGAACCGGGGATCAAAAGTCTTTTTCCAGCCACTCGGCAGAAGCCATCTGACAAAATTGACGAAACAAGCGGGTACTGTGGTCGCTTCCGGGCCAGAGGTTCTCTCGGAAGTTGAGGATTTCTACACCAAGCTCTACGCTTCACACGCACTTCGACCCGAACTTAGACAAGATCCCAGAGCCACCCTTACACGCCACTTCACAGAGGACATGCCTGAGATCAGCGTGGATGAGATCGAACTGGCCCTTAGACAGCTGAAGAATGGAAAGGCCCCTGGGGAGGATGGTATCACGACTGAGCTTCTGAAGGCGGGGGAACTCCCATGCTGAAAGAGCTACAGGAGTTATTTAATATTGTCCTCTCTACTGGGAGAACTCCGTGTGCATGGAACAGAAGCGTGGTCGTTCTGTTTTTTAAGAAGGGCGACAAAACCCTTCTGAAAAACTATCGACCAATATCGCTTCTGAGTCATGTATATAAGCTGTTCTCCAGGGTCATAACGAACCGTCTCACGCGAAGAAGGCCGGGTTTAGACGTGGTTACGGCACCATAGACCACATCCACACAGTGCGGCAAATTATACAGAAGACTGAAGAGTATAATAAGCCCCTGTGTTTAGCTTTTGTGGACTATGAAAAGGCCTTTGATACTGTCTAAACCTGGTCTGTTATGGACTCCTTGCAGCGAAGCGAAGTCGATTGGCGGTACATCGAGGTGTTGAGATGTCTCTATAAAGCCGCATCTATGACAGTTCAAGTACAGAACCGGCGGACTAAGGACATCCCCTTGCGTGCTACAGGGTGATGTTATCTCGCCAAAACTGTTCACGAACGCATTGGAGGATGTCTTCAAGACGTTGGACTGGAAAGATCGCGGCATCAGCATTAATGGTGCTTACATCTCTCACCTGCGATTCGCAGATGACATTGTAATCATGGCGGAAACGTTGCAGGACTTACAACAGATGCTGGACAGCCTGGCTGTTTCGTCTCCGCGAATTGGTCTACGGGTGAACTTAGAAAAGACGAAAGTCATGATCAATGATCATATCGACCCGGGCCCTATCGCCATAAACGGAATCCCTCTCGAGGTTGTTTCTGAGTACGTATATCTAGGTCAGATACTCCAACTAGGCAGTAACAACCTCGACAAGGGGATTAAGAGACGCATATAGCTAGGCTGGGCAGCATTTGGGAAACTACGTCGAGTCTTTTCATCGCCCATACCACAGAGCCTAAAAACAAAAGTTTTTAACCAGTGCGTCATGCCTGAAACGTGGCCACTCACTGTGCAACGTGTGCGCCAGCTCAAGGTTGCTCAGCGAGCTATGGAAAGAGCTATGCTCGGAGTTTCTCTTAGGGATCGAATCCGGAACGAGGTTATTCGTCAGAGAACCAAGGTTACCGACATAGCTCAGCGAATAAGCAAGCTGAAGTGGCAGTGGGCAGGCCACATGTGCCGAAGAACCGATGGCCGTTGGGGAAAGCTGGTTCTTGAGTGGAGACCGTATGACAGCAAACGCAGTGCTTGGCGCCCTGCAGCAAGGTGGAGCGACGATATCCGTAAGGGGCGGGTACAGATTGGAAGAGGAGAGCTGAAGATCGAGCTCAGTGGCGTGCCATGGGAGAGGCCTTTGTCCAGCAGTGGACCGATACAGGCTGATGATGATGATGATGATGATGATTAAAAGATTATGAGTTTGCGGCGCTTACAGTGGAGACAATGGGTCCTTGGTCGGCTGATATGAAAACTTTCATGGGGGCCCTGTCGAAACGGCTGGTCAGCGCTTCAGGGGACCCTAGAGCTGGCACTTACCTCTGCCAGCGCATCTCCTTGGCAATACAGAGAGGTAGCTCGGCCAGCGTCATGGGTTCCCTGCCGCAGGGGGACCTCTTAGAGGGGGTTTTCTTTTTATAACTGGGATTTTAGGTAAGCTTTTAGGTAGTTTTATTTTATTTTATAGTTGTATTTAGTTTTAATTTAGTTCATTTTAATACTAATTTACTTTTATGTTATTTAGTTTAATTTATCAATTATTAAAACTGTATAACCCATAAAAACAAGCTAGCGTGTCATAGTAAGAATTTTAATAAACAACATTTTTAGAAACAGCTCTTTTACTTTAGCCTGTTATGGTATTTATAAAATGTTGTGTGGATGTTTGTGCCCTTTGGAAACAAACCACAAAACTTAAACGATATTAAAACTAGCAACACCGTAATAAACTGAGTTTAAGGTTTTAACTTTAAACCAACCGACTGAAGAGTATTTCCTGCTAAATTTCCGTTCTTTTTAACCGCACGGTCAAGGTAAGGGTTGATTTATAGCGCTCTACAAAAATACGTTTTATGCGCTAACTGCTGCAGGAAGAATTGCAGTATTATCGCTTTTCATAATCTGTGCATTGCATCGTAAACCATTTTGAATATTGCGCTGGAAATTATCATTTATGACTGTTTCCTAGACTTTTGCGTACTAAAGATGAAGAGACGGTCCTACGTATTAAAAATGAAGAGATATGATATACCCGTGTTTCATCATCCTCTTGCCCTTATCCCATTTACTTGGGGTCGGCGCAGCGTGTCTTTTTCTTCCACACCTCTCTATCACCCGTCATCTCATCACTCACATCCTTTCTTTTCATATCATCTCTCACACAGTCCATCCACCTTTTCCTAGGTTTGCCTCTTCTCCTACATCCTTCCACATTCATTCTTAATACCTTTCTCGTAACATGACTTTCATCCCTCCGCATAACATGCCCGTACCACGCTAGGCGATTAGCCCTTAATTTGTCAGTTATGGGTGCGACTTTCAGGCTTCCTCTTATATATTCATTCCTTATCCGATCCATTCTCGTCACTCCACACATCCACCTTAACATTCTCATCTCCGTTGCATGCAATCTCTTTTCATCCGTCACCTTTAGGGCCCAACACTCTGATCCATACATGACGACAGGTCTTATAATGGATTTATAGATTTTCCCCTTCAGGCGAAGGGGCATTCGGGCGTCGCAAATGATTCCCGTGACCTGTCGCCATTTCATCCATCCTACGCTAATCCGGTTTTTGACGTCCCGGTCAATATCGCCATCGCACTGCACGAGCGAACCGAGGTATTTGAAGTCGGAGCAGATCGGCAATAAAACGCCATCGAGTTCTATGGCTGCAGAACTGGAGAGACCGCCGAAATCGCAGAACATGTGTTCTGTTTTCGATCTGCTGATCTTCAGGCCAACACTCTCCAGTCTTTGCCGCCACTTCTCAAGTCTGCTCTGTACCTCGAGTCCGTCTTCACCCACAAGGACAATGTCATCGGCGAAAAGCATACACCAGGGTGCCTCTTCCTGTATGTCCGACGACAGAGCGTCCATAATAAGCAGGAAGAGGTAGGGGCTTAGAGCCGAACCCTGATGCAAGCCTACCGTGACACTGAACCTGTCGGTGGCGCCAGCCGCTGACCGGACACGTGTACAACATCTGTTATACATTGACCGAATTAGCTTCACATACTTTCCAGGCACGCTTTTCTCTCTCAGGGCCCACCACAAAACCTCTCGGGGTCATACGCCTTCTCTAGGTCAACAAACGCCATATGCAGGTTCTTTTTTGCGTGCCTGTACTTTTCGCACAATTGGCGAAGTGCAAAGATGGCGTCTGTTGTACCTTTTCCCGGCATAAACCCGAACTGGTTTTGTGTTATATCACTCTCATCTCTCAGGCGTCTCTCAATTATTTTCTCCCATATTTTCATACTATGTGAAATAAGCTTTATTCCTCTATAATTGTTGCAATCCTGGACATCCCCTTTGTTCTTGAAAATGGGCACCAGTAAACTGTCGCACCATTCGTCAGGGATAGTTTCTTCATACAACAACTTATTGAAGAATAAAGTTAGCCACTTACATCCGTCCTCACTCAGTAACTTCCAAACCTCTCCAGGTATATCATCCGGTCCTACAGATTTGCCATTTTTCATACTGCGCACAGCCTTTCTCACTTCATCCATCCCTATCTCTTTCACTACACCCATATTCTCAGGCTTGTTGTTTAGAATCCTATTCCAATCATTCTCTTCATTCATTAGCCTTCCAAAGTATTGTTCCAACGCTCTTTTATACCTTCATCATTAGTCAGTACCTTTCCTGCATCATCTTTCACACATTTTACATGAGATATATCCCTAGAATTCTTTTCTCTCGCTTTGGCTAGGCGGTACAGCTGCTTTTCGCCTTTAGGACTATCTAACGAGTCGTACAATTTGTCCTGTGCTGCTGCTCTGGCAATAGCAACTGCTCGCCTTGCTATCTTCTTACATTCCTTATACACATTTCTCTTCCCTTCTTTTTCACTCTCCCGTCTACTGTCAACACTTTGCCATTCTTTAAATGCTTGTTTCTTTTTCTTTAATCTTTCCTGCACCTCCTCATTCCACCACCACGTTTCTTTATCTATTGCATATTTTCCTTTTGATTGCTCTAAAATATCCTTTGCGGCATTGCGAATACAGCTGGCCATATTGTTCCAACATTCATTCACATTAAAACCTTCCATATCCTTCATTTCTATCATTTTATCAATCACACGTTCTTTGAATTTATTTGCGCATTCATTCTTCTCTAGCATATGCCATTTTATCTTTGCTGGTCGCACTTCTTTTCGGGTATTTGTTTGGACTTTAATATTCACGTCGATTACTAGCAGCCTATGCTGTGAAACCAGATGTTCCCCTGGGATTATTTTACTGTCTTTGACACAGTTGATTTTATTCCTTTTTACAAGGAAATAATCAATCTGTGTTGCATGGTTTCCACTTTTATAAGTGATTAGATGTTCCACTCTTTTCTGAAACCAGGTGTTGGTGATTGCAAGATCATAAGCAGTAGCTGCTTGTAATAACGTTTCCCCCTCGGTGTTGCGGCTTCCAAAGCCCCAGCCCCCATGTACTCTTTCGTAGCCTCCATTCACTCTTCCCACATGTCCATTAAAATCTCCCCCGATATATACTTCTTCAGTGTCTGGAATATTAATTAAGACCGAATCAAAATCCTCCCAGAACTTCTCTTTCACTGCATCATCACATCCACTCTGAGGCGCATACACACATATCAAATTTAATACTACGTTTTCAAGCATAACTTTTAGGGCGATTATCCTGTCACTCTTTCTACTCGTACTAACATCCGTCACACCTTGTTTTAAATTAGTGTCCAGGACTATACCGACACCATTTCGTTTTCCGTCACTCCCACAGTAGTAAAACTTATACCCTTCCCCAATCTCTCTAGCCCTTGCACCCTTCCACTTTGTCTCCTGCAAAAAAGCTACATGTATCCTTCGTTCTTTCATCACATCTGCTAGTTCCCTACCCTTTCCGGTCATCGTCCCTATATTCCAACTCGCATATCTCAATCTCACATACCTTGGTTCCCGGGCTCGCTTCTTACGTCGCCCCCACCCGGGCTGGTGCGACAACCCTTGTCCATTTCCCACAGGAGCCCGGTGCTGCCCCTGCGCGTCGCCTGCGGGGTACGCCCTAGCCCTGTCGCTCATCTCATTTGGTACCAAAGTCATGCTGCTAAAACGATTTGGCATAGTTTTTACAACCGGCCGCCTGCCTGACGTTAACCCTCCTTGGGAATTCCTAGTTGACTTAGACGTTGGTCAAATTTCTCCTTTAGTCGCCTCTTACGACATCCATGGAATAGATCGGAGTGGGCTATTCTTAAGCCGGCCACCACACACCCGTGTTTATCACATGTTAAAATCATTTATTAAAAATGAATTGGTGTCTGAGGAAGTCTTTGTTAATTTGATTTGGTATTTCCTTCGATACAATGTACAAACCTGCTGAAGGGATCAGCAACCTGCTCTGCTTCTCTTAAATTAAGCCTGTTTGGTGTCGGGGTCAAAAATGTATATTTGGGGTAAAACATCTAAATAAGAACACTAACTCAGTGTTATCAGAAGCAAACAAGTATGTTAATCTCTGGCAAGTATTTTACTAATGACAGATTCTGTCTATTTACTTCAAAAATAGCCAGAAAAATACCCCTTGCTTTTCATCAAGTTCCAAAAACCAATAACGCTCCGCATCAATATCCCAATAAAATAAAATAAGATAGATCATTAATATTGTAGTAAACTTAATTCAAGTTACAAAACTGTTTAAGTTTAAATTGAAAAACAGTTTCACTAAGTCAATTTAATAAAGCCAACAGATTATTCAACTCACGATAGCAAAGAACTTGGAAAACTTTTAAAGCTTATTTCTAATGATGTATTTCTTTTTAAGTTACGAATTAGTATTAGAAATCTTAGGGTTTATTTAAAAGTGTCCAATATAGTTTTTGGAAAAGGTTTTCCTAAAGTACGCTTTAAGAAATGTATTTAGCTTAGTTAGTAGCATATACAAGATATCTCTATACTCCGCTTAGCGCGTTATTTCTTTGAAACCTAACCTTTCACTTACAATAAATTAGTGTCTCACTATAGGGTGAAATTACTTCGAGCGCGGCAGCGGGGGTAGCCCGGCTATGCGGGGTCTTGGGTTATTAGTCTATGGTTAGTAGTAAAATAAGGTACTTATGTCAGTGTTAAAAATAGGTTTAAACATAAAACAAATGTGTGACTTAATATTTGTCTGCAAGTACATACTTTTAGCAAAAACAGGGCAGCACATAATTGCTTCACATAACACCATTTATATGGAACAAAGCATTAACGATCCCAAATATAACGCCGTATACCAATAATGCGTTACCTAATTCATAACATCTTATGAAACTCAACCCTTTGGTGGATTTAACACCATGTTCCTTTAAGATAAAGTTTAAAGTCGTTTGTTAAATTTTCTATTGGTTATGACGTCCCTTTTATGTGTACTCGGATTGTATCCCATTGGTTTATTATTTAAGTTTCAGTTGCGTCGACGCTCGATACTCGGTTGAAGTGATCACCGTAAGCTCATGCGTGATTATGTTTGCTCAGGGGGTGTTCAAGCACCGCGTCTATTTGTTTTTATTATGGGAAGTGTTGCAATATAAAGAATTTGCCATATTTGAATTACCTATACGACGACGACAGCAATAGATCCACATTCACACTACACACATCTTTATCTTATCAAAATACTATATATTTTATTTCAAAATAAAGGCACCTCAAGTGAGGTGCTGAATGTGCTGATGTGTATTATTTTCATCCAATACGTAGGTTACTTCTATGTAACGACAGTGGTGACAGTTTTTTTCATATTAGTATAAATATAATAAACGGTTACACCAGTTCAAATACAACTTTTTAAGTGATACTGATAAGATACTGAAATGTTCGACCATATGTATTGAACGGTCTACCATTATCACACTAGCAAACAACAAGAACAGTTATTATGCACCTGTCTTGACATACTGTTATCACTTGTAAAGTCTTCGTCCTTTCGTGTGATAAAGTCCCATCTCAACGGCTTCAGACGGATACAACCAAGTACAATAAAGACCTATGTATTTAAGTATAGCCGTCTTAGACAGATAGGACCTTGTTTTCCTTACAACTTTGAAAGAGGATTGCGGTTAAGAATGTTAATGGGCTAAGTGAGTGGTTCATGAAGAGGTGTAATGTGTATGCATAATGCATTCTGCTCTGTAGGACGGTGGCCAAGGTTAGGCACAGCACCGTATAGGCGCGATAGCTCAGCGCGCCCTTGAGCTAGTGGACTGTAGGGAAGCAAGGTTACTAGAATAAAACTTCCTTGTTCTTCTTCTTATTACCTACGCACCTCCAATGGAACTAACTTTAGGAAATGATTATCGGGCCGAAATGGCAGTACGATTATGCCATTTTAGTTTGCTACAAATATAACCTCTCTTTTACACATGAGTACAGTGTGAAAGCTTCGTCTCTTTCTATCTAGTGAAACTCGGCTATGTATTAATTGTCATACAGTTAACCATAATTGATACCCTACCTGTGTGTCCAGGTTTCCTATGTCAATAATTGGATGACTGAGTAAAATGATTTATTGGTCACATGATATAAATTGAGTTTTACATTCCTTTCGATAAAATATGATATTAACTAGTCTACGGGCCTGACAATGTCCAAGTGTCCTGAATAAGCTACATGCCACTTATCTGACGAATAAAGTCATCGTTGGCGTTTCACAATCTTCAAATAAGCTTAACTGGTAGATACAGTGTTAAGTTTTGCAGGTAGTTTTATCTGGCAGTTAATTTATTTGTTATTTAGCTATCCAATACTTTACTTGACATTGTTAACCAGGCCCTTACAGTTTTGGTGCCATAAACACTACTTTGATCGGCCTTCAATCTTTGTTGATGCTGCAGTGCTAGGGAATCTAGTCAGTATAACAACGGTAGGCACCAGTATCTTCGACTGCTTATTTAAATAAAATACACATTTTGAGCATTACTTTAAAATCAATAGAACACCATTGTGCTATTTCAAATTTTGGCATCCCCTCCAAAATCAATCATTTCAAAATCCTCCAGCGCGGAAAGCTTTCGATAACATATTAAAATGACATTAAGAATCCAAAACTCATCCCCGGTCCCCTCCGCGTCTAGAAGATAAACTTAAGTGCGTAAATAAACGAAAACCCTTGAACAGAACTAACGACCCGCGAACAGAAGTATTGAAAATTTATTCTAAGTACGAGGGCGCGTGATAGTTAGTTATTGGTACAGCTAACTCCGCCCAAAACCTCAAGAGCCCTGACAACCTTTAAGATTTCATGGCATCGTTGTGGACACTGAAGGGTCGTGTTATGGGTGGGGAGTTCATGTTACGTTGGCAGAATATTTACAAAGGTGGCTCGCGAATAAACGTTTTAGAAGATATGTGGAGTGCAGGTGGTACTTGAAGACTGTTACATTTTGTGCTGTACAGGTGATATGTTGTGGGATTAGGGAAGTGTTTTCTGAGATGGCGCACGGGAGTGAAGAGTGGTGTTATCTTTCTTGATGTTTTGTGCTTAGGGGAGGCGTTAAGTTATTGCTTATAGCGTATATATTCACAAGCGTGTGCGCTAGTAAAATAGTTTGAGGTTTACACGGGTTGTTGTAAGAGCAAAAAAAAACAAGCAAATTGGTTGACCATAAATAGAAAAATCTGCGAGGCGAGGTAGCCTAGTTCGAAGCATTAATTAGCTTTATCTGACAAAAAGTTTATAATCATCAAAAACGATGTTAACATTTTTGTCTGTGTTAATCATCTGTAATAGTTGCAAAGGCCTATGACCATGTTTGTGTTAAGTATTCAAAAGTCTAAATACTCGTACTACATATTGGTTGTTTTGACTATATGTAAATTTGTTTTGAGACATGATGTCGCAACTCATGTCCACAACGCTTTATGTAATTGTTGGTATGATGTGCAAGTGTCATTTGGGGTCAATGAGGTTGTGGCCGTTTTCTATCAATTATTCCAAAAAGTAACCTAAAAACCAATAAATTGAAATAATTATATTAAATGTTTCTTTTTTCGACAGTCGACAATAAATGTAAAATTAAACAAACATTTTTTATTCATAATCGACATAGTCAAAATTGTTAACAAGTCATTTGTATAAAAAAATATTTGTCTATGAATTACATTTAAAGGTATGCTGCACATTGCATTAAATTAAGAATTAAGGAATATTTTTTACAATTACTATTTCTATACTACTACTACAAAAACGGGGTACAATATTAATGTACCTATTTAGGTAAATACATACTTACATAGTTTTTAATGGTAGCTGTACTGTTAGTGACCAATGTGACCATGTTAGTTTTAATAAGAATAAAATAATAAATGTTTTTGCTAGAAATGTGGTACAAAGATAAGGTGTAAACATACAAGTTTGTGAGTTCAGCACATATCGCCAATAAAATAGGCATGCAAATGTTGTATTATTTTTCCTACATGACACCATAGACATAAACAAAAAGGAAGATGAGTGACGTTCATAGTAAACAAAACTTTAATGTGGTCCAGTACCTACACACTCGTAAAATGCTATACACCGCTATAATGTATGTGAATCATGGGCAAAAGAGATAAACCTATATAGTTAACACGGGTATGCAAGGGAGACCTCCATATTTTGCGCATTGCACAAAGTGTGACTGAGAGACTACCACACGACTAATTCAATATAGGTCCCGGAACCTATATTTGATGGCACACAATCGAGCGACTGGTACTATACCTCCCTTTTTGTATAAATCAATGCATTACACTATATATTATTTACATAGTATCATATCTACATCATTGCATTATAATAAAAAAATAAAACATACGTAGCAACTAAAATTAATAATATGTCAGAATGTCATATAGTAAATACATATCGGTGCAGAATGTACAAAATATTAAGTAAATGTCAAAAAAATTGTTCTTAAATTTCTATATTTTGTCAAAAAATTCCTGAACTGAACAGAAAACTTTTTCCAATAACCACTTATGCAATTTTAGTACAAACTTCTCATAAGTTAACTCCCTTATTTCAGTCGGCAAGTTGTTATATATTTTAATAGCCATCAGATAACAATTGTTTCTGTAAAGTTTAGTGTTAATTTTACTTGTCGCTACAAGCCTGTTGGGATATTTTATATTGAATTTACACAAACTCATCATAATATTAAAGTCATTAAATTAGAAATTAATGGTATCTGTCCATGAATTTAAACTATACTCCTATTAATCAAGGACACTTCTGAGATGAAGGCTCCAAAGTGAGCCAATTGGATCATTCTGTGCCTTTCGAATCTATCCATTTTATTGGGGTACTCAGAATTCACGTAAACTGTGCGCTATGCTTAAAACATGCATCGAGCCTTCGTAGCATCCAATGTCTGGCAATCCAAATCCTGTTTTATCCTGAAAAAAAGAATCGTTATCAATGGGGGACCGTGACGTCACGCCGGGAAAAAACTGTAGCATGACGTGACGTTACACGGAACTTTAACGAACTATATCTCCATTATTTTTTGTTTATTTGACAAAAGAAAATAATGTGTTCAATAATTTTCATAATGTAACTCAAAGACTTCGGAATGATTTATGACACAAGCTTACTTTACTTCAATAAAAATAAAGTCTACATTCAAAGCAACATGTCCTTGCTGTATCTATGCCTGTCTAGATGGTTAATTACGTTTTTAGTTTGCAGGAATTTTCGTGAATTTTGCTTCCATATTATGTTATTGCGCAACTTGCATGTATTAAAATTCATTTCAAATATAACATTAATTACTGTTTTAATTTACTGGATTTCATACAGTTTTCCAAAAGAATATAAGCACAGCTGCACCACCTCGGGAATAATCACATATACCTATATTAAAATGATGTTATTTATATAAGTCCGAAGACTTTTATAATGGCGAAATACTTGGATTCAGGACCTAAGAGCACGATAACCAATAACCAGGATGCATTTCGTTCATTTGTCTACTTGCCTCTATTTCTTAAATATTTTAATATCACTTCATTTACCTATGCTCGCACAGCGCAGCTCTAGGATTAGTTCTTAACTATCACATTCCTCGCAACGCATCCTTGCTCATCTCTTAGGTGTTATATGTGCAGTAAAACACATGTTTTAAGCAGCAAAGAAGTAAGTCAGTGGAAAGTATAAACCGATTTGATTTGTTAGAAAGCCAAACCTTGTACAACCGCCTAATTTTGTATTTAGGAGGGTTTTGTACCGAATTAAAACACATCTAGTTATGTATGACAATATGTATGCGTTTAAAAAAATGAACAGTCAATACAATTTAAGTTGTAGGTGTGAACACAAATGTTTTATTATACAAGTCCTGGAAGTTATACGCGAGGAGTATTATCACTATCAGTACATAGTACAAAAAAGTCACTTTCTGCTGTCTGTATGTCCCTATGTATGCTTTTGATTTGGTTTTAATAGATAGAGAGATTCAAGAGGAATGTATAATATATGCATAATATAGTAGAGGAACATTGATAATTTTAGAGGTTTCTAAAATGATGTCGTAAATAAACACATTTTTTGAGCTTACATTGCAAACGCTGGCTGAACCCTACGAGATAGGTCAAAATAATGTTCTATAGTATTGTACACTACAAAAGGTCTACAAAAGAGTCCGTAATGGTATATGTCTATCTCTTAGGGATAACCCACAACAACCATTTTTTATCCCGTGCGAAGCCGGGGCCGGTCGCTAGTGATATATAAGAAAAATTTAAAATTACATACAAATATTACGTATACACTGAAATAGATGTCATATACCAGAGTTGGGACTAGGTGCGTCGATATTTTTTTTCTTTTGCAGGCATATAACATCTGCTTCAGTTCCTTAATTTACATAGTAGTGTTTTTATTTCTAATACCGTAAACCTAAAATATATTAATGAAATATGGTAAAATATTTAATGAGATTATCACACAGATCTTATTTACTTCACCTCCCCACTAAAAAGAGCAAATATCTAATATATCTAAGATTGACACAAACATTTCATCGTTATATTTATCATAACGTCCGTGTTGAGGTTTACCTACGACGAATTTAGATTTCCTATCTGGTTTTGGTTTATGTTTGGCTATTATTTGGTTTAATTCGTTAGATACGTTTTCATATGACACATCTATTTCAATCTTACGATGCCTTGTTGTAACTGGTACATACTCAGTAGCGCTGTCTTCATTCGACCAGTATTTCTTATCGTAGTAATCTTCGTTACCAATATTTTCTCCTCCTGTGATCAAATCGTCAACTTCGTCATCTTTGCGTTTCTTTACTCCGTGTTCCAGGTTAGGTTTTAGTTTCGACACATCTACATTTTTCGATTCATGATTTGTCTTTTTATATGTCTCTTCGTAGAATTGTTTAAGTTGTTTCCGATTTACATTATTGGTTTCGACAGTTCCATTGACGTTGAGTATCACTAGAGCACAGATGATAATATATATCATTTTGTCCGAACGCTTGTGCAGCTCACGAAGTACTGAATTCGTCTTAATTTATTTTGCTTTTGCTTGTATTGTTTACTAAACAGTAGTCTCAGCCACAATAGATGATGTAAATGATAAGGTAAGCGTCTGAAAATGATGAAAACATAGCACAATACCTTATATAATTATACAGTCAGTAGCCATATGTATACACGGGCCACGCGACCACAAATACGTACGCGAGTAAATCGTCACAAATGTGTTGACGACTCACCCGACATTTACTTATGGACACTGAACAATCTGAGCATATCACAAGAATTATACTGTACATAAAAAAAAATGGCAATTATTATAAATTCAAAAGTTTGGAAAGGTCCTTTAAGAACAGCTGCCTTACAAACTCGTTAAAATACCCCTTTACTTTATGCCTCAGTATATACCTAATTATGATATACATGAGAAAAACACTAATAATAATCTCAGATAATCGACGCTTCCAAACTGTTGGTTTAATTTGTTGCTTTCCTACTTTCCTTTCATTACAAATTTACACAAATCACATCGATTTCACCTATTTGCGTATATCGTCGCCATAAGAGCACGTCACATATTCTTGGTTGTGTAAGACGTTATTGCTGGTAACTGAACCAGGGTCTTTATGTCTGGCCTCTTACCGTCGTCGTGCACAAGACCAGGCTTCGAAGCGACTGACACGCCTACGCTGACAAGGGCCTGACGAAAGTATGTTAACAGTTGAAAGTTACATATCTATCGAGACTAAGTACAGATGTATGTATGTCGATCTTTTTGGGGCCCCTTGTGTACCACAGAGCTAACGAATTTCACGACACATGAGTTTAAGAGTGTATAGATTGTTCTCAGTTTACGAGCATAGTAGCGTAAATCTTATTTTTATTCCATTTACTCTTATCCTGATCGTACAACCACATAGGTGTTAATTGTTAACAATAGAACAACACGCTCAAATAAGCCGAAAGCCTTCCATGTGTTATGATATTGAACTATCGACCATTAAAAAAATAGAACTGAATACAAAACGTATAACTGGTCTCTTTTCAATAAACCGCTAGTAGAGTAATAATGTTGATCGTCAATTATTTTAGCAGGAGCTAACTTTTAAAGGACAGACCACAGTAGAAACATTCTGCCCAATTTATTTTAAATGCAAAATGTCACCGTATTCGTGCTGGAATAGGTTCCGTTTTTGTAGGTAAGTGGAAAGGTATATATTTCGTTTTGTATTTGGAGCATCTAAATGATTTGGGGCGCTCTTGAATTTGGGTTTCGGACTGTCGTGTCGGGAACAGATTCAAGACTGTTGCTAACTAATTTTATATTGAAGACGCTTTGCTTTGCAACTTCAATAACAGGATCTTCGAAATTCGAAGTGTGTTAATGATTGATAATGATTATGTTATTAGGTAAGTCGTCGTTTTCGAAAAAGATTCGGTTTTTGTTGTTTCTGGCGTTATTCATTATTCGTTAGTCAGTATTTTTTTCTTCGACAGCTCCATCTCATATAGCCTACGGTAAAACTACAAGTAAATAAAAATGTCATAAATCCTACTAATATTGTGTGAGCTCAATCACTCAAGAACAGATATGGTTAATATTTATTCTGCACACCGTTTATTACATTAATTTACATACTATGTTTTTTATTCCTAACGCACAGAACTAACGTACTAAGTACTTATAGAAGTAAAATAAATGAAAGATCAAGGGAGCAATGTAATATGTTATGTACACGTAGGTACCTATTTGTAATAACTTCAGTCGTCGAAATTGGTAAAATGCGTCTTTCTCGGAAACAGTTTGACGTAAAAAGCTGAAAGGAATATGAATAGAAAATGTCGACATTTAAAGTGTATTAGTTTAAAACGATATATCGTCGATATATATATCACGTAACTTTTCACTAGAAAATGATCGAAATAAACTCAAAACAGCATTCAAACTTACTGCAACAGGTAATTCACAATACAACCAAACCAAACGTCTACTATTTCCATTAAACACTGCCAACTAAATGCCCAGCATTCAGAACTGGCCGTATGTGAAATTAATTTAAAACGACACAACATCAACAGAAACTCCACTGCGAAATGCGCTTTAACATCATTAAAAAAGAGTGCATTTCAGACTGGTCAATACTATCCGTGAATTATGATTGCTGTTATAAAACGGTATAGTGTTCAATAAAAAGTGCATTTAAAAAGTATGACACTAGGGTGCTATTTAGAGTGTTCTGGTTTGATTCGTGAATTATAAAGGCTATTGTTTGTACACAGGAATAAAGCTTGAAGCCTGCCGTTGTGTATTGTTACGGCTCTACTTATTGTTCGAGAGGGTAACTTCTGCTAATATGCACTGCAGCGTGCGTTGGGTTACTTTATAACGATTGTGTGTTAAAACCTTTTTACTGTAAACTTAGTGGTTTGGTTCAGAGAGCTAGAGCGTGTGCGATTGATGTTAATATTCATTTAACGAATCAGATTTTTAGTGAAGTTTTCCTTAAGCTAACAAGCAAAGCAATTAATTTTGATGTATCTGTCTAGATCTTACTGAATAACTTTGCATATGGTAGTACAATTTCAGACCTTACCATAGAATCTGTTCTATGGTAAGGTCCATACCAAGGTATTACCATAATTGTAATGGTACGGACTCGTCAAAATCTGCGCGATATCGCTCGAGGCGCTGTTTTCGTGAAACAAACATAAGTCAATGTACAAATTAAAGACTCAACAGCCCGCTCTACCCCCAAAACGACAAAGAAAAATCAGGCCGTAATTCAACTTTTCTAATTTCGTAGCATAACGGTAAAATGTCACAAATTTAATTATCAAGAAAACGTGGGCCATTTCGTTTCCCTTTGACAAAGGTAGGTATTTGCCGGAGAATTAGAAACTCAATTAAATTAAACTATTTGAGAGTTGTCAATTAGAGAACAACGGTTCGGGAGAGATAATCAACGAAATTGGAATTTTGATATATAAGGTACTTGAGTTAAGTCCAGTAAAGCGGGGATCTAACCTTCGGCAAGCCTACACACATACCGACAACTTCGCGCGTTCCTTTATTATGACAGGGGGTATATTCTCAACGCCGTGATTTATGATGGACGTCCATCTTTCGCATCGCTCAGGTGCAGTGACGCGGAGGTTCCGGAATTTCGTGTAATCTGCCCTTCGGACTGACATGTTGAGTTTGAGAATAGGTAGGTACTGCTAAAACAGCGGGCGTAATAGGATAGTTTTTGAAAAAAAATGCACCATTCCCTTTAAATGTCTTCGTATAGGCACAAAGTAAAAAATATAGTTATACGTACAGAGTTCTCACGATGACTTTACGAATCATCTTGTCGCTCCCTAATCAATCTGCTCGGAGAAAAATGCGAGCCAAAATGTCATCCCGTCGAGTGACATACCGTATAGATATTAAATATATTGATAACTAGCTGTGCCCGCGGCTCCGCCCGCGTGGAATTCGGTCTGTGTCAGTAAGCGGCTAATTCACCCCTAATTTCTCTCCCGCTACCCTGGAGGCGGAACTTGAAGTAAAGTTGACAGATGGATACGCTAGAGGACAGTAGTCCTAATAAAATATTTTACAATTATCACTAAATGAAACTACACTCAAAATGAATACTTTTTTTATCATATAAATTTTTTTTGGCATGATTTAAACGACATAGAGTAGTACCTGTATATCGGACGATACAGGATACTTTTGTATTTATACGTTCATGTCCACGGCAAATATCATCCAAATCGATCCTCCCGTCAAATCAGTCTAAGCATGAAAGGCATGAACAGGCCCGGTTGAAATTGGGTAGGGGGGGGGGTCACAAATGCAGAAATGATTTTTTTCTATTTGGGGAGGGGGGGGGAGGGGGTCCATGACCCATGCAAATTTAACTCAATCGAGTGTAGTGGCTACCCCCCTTTTTAGACGTTGAATTTTTATAGGCTTCGTTTAACCTGGCTGGGGATTTTATTGAATTGGAATTAGTAATCCTTAAGGGGTGATTTCCGGGATAACAATGCAAAAAAAAAACCGGCCAAGAGCATGTCGGGCGATGCTCAGTGTAGAGTTTCGTAGATGCCGCCCTGTTACAAAACATCCGTTCAAAAGGTCGTTTATTAAGGGATATTTGGCGGCGCTTACGTCATTTTACTATTCGGCACTTCCTCTCACTATGCGTTTTTGACTGATAATTCAAAAACGGCTGAACCGATTTTATTCAATATAGTTTTTATTGAAAGTTCTTATCAGGCCTTACCAAATTTCAGCTTTCTAGTGCGAACGGTAACTGAGCTAGACCGCGGACAGACGGACGGACATGGCGAATTTATAAGGGTTCCTAGTTGACTACGGAACCCTAAAAAGAGATAAATTGTAGTTTATGTAACTGTTACGTAATGTTACGTAATAAGGCCTAATTATGTACAGAAACATACACTGCTTTACCTACACACATATTAAAAATCCATTGAAACCATTAGAATGACCGCCATTACACCGCCATGACCAACCTTATTGCACCGGCGGTCGGGGGGGGCGGATATTCCTTATTATTAGGTAATGAATTTTCATACGTTTTTACCACACTGTCACAGATGTTACGTTACTGGTTGCAATAATGGTGGTAATAACATACGGTTGCGAACGCGGAATAGAGGATTTATGATACTCGTATTGGTGTAGATCAAGATATTTATTCTTCAATGTAAGCACATTACAATGCACTAATGAACGTCAAAGAAAAATAAAATATGTGAGTGTCGTGGAACACGCGATTGGAACGAAGTTATGTTATTTTATATAATTTTAGAATTTTTTTTGCAAATTTTTTTTTTTTTTGTATTTTTTGGAAATTTTGTAAATTTTGTAAATTGTGTAAATTTTTGAAAATTGTGCCATTTTTGACATTTTCGACATTTTTCACTTTTAGGTTCTCGACTTTTTTCACTTTTATCACTTTGTCACTTCTCACTTTAACTTTTCACTACACTTCACTTCACTTCACTTCACTTCACTTTATTCTATTGTATATATTTTTTATTTTTATTCCATTTTACATGTTTCTCAATTGTATGGGTGTCGCGTTTTCGTGACGTGACGCTTTTTCGTGACGGTCACGTGACTTTTTTTCGCCTAACCTCCCATCCGCGAACCGTCCGATAAGGAACTTCGTTCCAAAACTACCACCGGTTCTAACCCTACACCTCTGGCCCAAGAAGTATTATGACCGAAAAGAAACTCGACGGGACTCATTTTTTTCAAAACAGTAATATATTATTAGATCTTAAAGATACAAAATAATGCATAGTTGTTCAAGAAGACATATCTAAACAGCTTGAGAGACAGATAATGTACCCATTGTTTAATTATAAAGAAAAATAAATCCTAATCTGACTGCTTCACAAAACGTTTGATATGTTTTCCTACCTAAACGGTGTCCTATAAATGTTAGAAGATTTTGTAGTAGTTTTTTGGTTTGGGCCATGCATATTTGTCCGTCATATATTGTCCTCGAACCTGCAATAACCCTTTGACATTCATGACATTTTCAAATATTTCTTAAGAGCGGGTAAAGGTAAATTGAAAGCATCGACGGGTGACATGTTATAAATATGAACACCTTGACCAAAAAATTACAAATTATTTCAATACCAAATTTCATCTAAATACGTACAGCGGTTATTGGTTCTTTCTTCCCCATGTAAACTTCCACCCCTTTTGCATCTGCTTAAGGGATAATTTCCGAGATAAAACTATTTTATTTCCTTTTCCAGAACTCAAATTATCTCCATACCAAATTTTCATCTAAATCAGTTCAGCGGTAAAAAAATCCTCATACCAACTTCCAACCCCCTTTTCACCCCCACAAGGGTTTGAAAACTATCCTATGACGTTTCTCGAGACTCAAATTATCTCGATACTCATTTCTATCTAAATCGTTTCAGCGGTTATAAATTCTCCATACAAACTTTCAACCCCATTTTCACCCCCACCAGGGTGGATTTTTGGGATTAAAACTATATATTAACCTTTCCCGGGACTCAAACTATCTCTATACAAAATTTCATCAAAATCCGTTCAGCCGTTTTCACGTGATGTGCGGTCAAATAAACAGACAAACAGATAAACAGACAAACAGACAAAAAATCTAAAAATTGTTGTAACGTGTTCTGTTATCGATTCTAAGTATCCCCAGCCAACTTTTTTTCGATTATCTTCCATGTACAGACTTTCGACCCTCTTCAGCTTTATTATATGTATAGATGATAATAGTCCTCAGTGTCAGGCTCAGGTTTGTGAAGCAAATATTAACCAAATTATTTAATTAAAATCTCAAAACGTAGGTTGGTAGTCTATAAAACAAGAGGAGTACATCATTTATGTCAGATACTTCATTAAAAAATACCTTTAAACTTAAAAGCATATTTGAACTTTAAGAAGGAGTGTTTTAAGCAAACATTAAACAAACTAAGGGGTTAGTTTGTTTAACGTTTGCTAAAAATACTCCTTCTTAAAGGCACTACCTTTGATTATCGAGAAAGTAACGAAACTAATTAATTAAAATGTAATTTACGTATGTTGTACTACTCAGTTTTACAATTGTATTGTACGAGTATCAGCTCCTTTGCAGTATAACTCCTGGAACCCGCAAAACTATCGGAATGAATATGAAAAGGGAAAAAGTAAACATGTGGGAGTTATAACAAGCGTCGGAAGTCGGTGAACTTAGCAACAAACTTGGTAATGAGATATCCCCCAACTCGCATCTCGTACGATCGACAAAAGGTAGTAAGAAACTGTATATGCTATTAGAATAGCCCCTTTGGTTGCTTTGGTGGTCATATATACAGGGAGATATTTATTAAATGGATATGTCATTATATTTTGTGCCATTAAACTCTCATTCTAAAGGGATATTAGACAACTTAAATATATATCAAATTGGGTCATAATTATAATAAACATGTAGAAAGCAATAATATCTTAAACATTGGACTCTCATAATATTTCAGTTTTGTTTTGACTTATTATGTAACTCTAAACTTGAGTTGAAAACTTTGAGTTATTTTAAACTTCGTAAGCACAATTATCCCTCTATTTCCTGCGATATAATAATTAAAAAAAACCACAACTCCTTTCGAATTTTAAAAGCATCCTATTTACCCCATTCTCCCCTCTGAATCTGTGTTCCGATTAAGTAGGTGTCCTTCCGACTTGCATTAAAAGGGGAAAGAGGGGAGCTAACGACTGAGAACTCATTATGAACATTCAATGCTTCCACTAACCACTTCCCGCAGTTTTGTCCGAGGGCAACTTGATTAGAGCTTATCCACACGAACAAACACATTTTTATTCATAGAAGTCTTAGGAAAAGATAACTCTCGTCATACATTTTCAAACCACAGTATTGTGTTACTTGTTTTGTAAATAATGCAAAAAAGAAAGAGTTGCTTGAAAACTATCAAAATTGTACATTTGTTTCACTAAAACAAGACATATTAATTTCGAAAACGTCTGAAGAGGTTGCGTCTAAGAGTCGTCTCTCTTTGACGTTATCACGCCTGTCTTTTACGGTTTCAAATACCGGATTTGGAGTTTTTAAGTCCCAAGGTTGTAAGCAAATCGAGTATAGTAAAAAAATCAAGAATATAAGTAAACAGGTCGGACCAAATCTGAAAATGGACAACGAATTCGCAAAATCCCGGGAATGCAAGAGCCTTGCATCAAGACTATTCCCAAGTTCCCAACACGCCCAAATCTCATATATCGGAAAAGCACATGCAAGCGTCATGTTCATACGTCGCCCCTGTGAACTACCGTTAATGTCCCGATGTTGGATATATTCCAACATACATTTTGCCGGTAATATGTCAACTCACGCTGAGTTGTACAAAGTATTACATAAACAGTACAAAGATTAAATAAACACGGTTCTGGGGCACGTAAAACTATATTTCTTCGTCTGCAACAATTTCAGTCGACGTTGAGTGTTGTTCGCAGACTTGCAAGCGACGCGTAAATTATTAAACACGATTCCATTCAAATCAGCAACTGGTGGTCAAAGCAGAATAATTATTTTCCTAATTCGCGGCAGATTTCTTGTCAAAACATCATCCGTAATACAAAAACGCCGTAACGATCACGGGGCGTGAGGTGTCAGACCAAATTCAGCACTACAAAAAAATTAAGTGTCATAACTCACAACCCTTTCCTGCCCCCATCTAGATGAGCCTAAGAGAGGCAAACTCACGATACCATTATACAAAGCGTCGCATAATTGACGTCTACTCAACCTGTCAAAGGGTAATGCTAGTATCCAATTACAGTATGGAAGAGGCGTTAAGTGGCACTTTGTGAACATTTAAAGGATATTCCTTGACATTATTCCGTGAAGGGTTAAGGCTTTTTGAGAGAGCGCTTATAACGGTTGTTTTATGATTGTGTTCTGGATGGGATTGCGAATAGGCTTTAAGCTTAAGTCAAGTATCGTTGGCAAGTTCATGGTACTTCGGAGGGCAAATCCGTGTTACTTATCGTAGTAATGCTTAAAGGAAGTGATTATCGTCTTTTGATTTTCAACATTTCCGTTACTAGAAATGTTTCCTTGAGAAGAAAACATTCGTAAATTATCCTCTATTCACATTTCTTAAAACCTACTCCAAAAGACAAAGCGAAAATACTGCGTGACAAATACTAGGTCGCTGAGCGGGTATCGACAAAGTATACGCTATTTCGCGATACTCGCTCGCGTTCGGGCCGTGGGGCCATTTATCATAAGGGCCAAATATCAATATCTCGCGGGTAGAGGCCGACAGTAACTAATGGCGATATCCTTTCTTATGAAGGCTGTTTACAGTGAGCGTTGGCTAATTAAGGTTCGTCTGGAAAGTTCATATTTTTGACTTGCCTCGTTTTTCATACAGCAATGATACAGCGAATTAAAAGTTTGTTTAAAAATAAATTCATTGTCGGTTGTTGATAAAGCGCGACAATGAAGCGCATTTTATAATATGTACAAATGTGTATATGTCAAAAATACATTTTACTAAGTAGGTGTTACGTAGTACTATTAGTTATTCTGTGCTGTTACTAATATTTATTGTGATACAAGTATGAAACGAAATCGCTCCAGGCGCTTAAAAATAGTACTTTATTTAAATGTTTCTTTCTACGGTGGACTTATAAAAGGTGTAACTTAAGTTGTTAAATTGATTGTTTTTAAATTTGCATGTATGTAGGTACCTACTCGTAGTTACCAGTCATCACACAACCAAGCCTTACTTTGCTAGAAAAGCTATTCGAACTTGTCGAACATGCAATCTGTCACTTTTTGAGAGACATTTTATTTTAGGAACTACACTAGTCATAACTCCTAAATCAACGATCAAGCCATGGAAATCTGGTCCGATATGAATATGCGGTGGTGTCGGGACTCGGGAACTTGCCTGATTTATAACCCTGTTTTGCCTTCCTTTAGAAGGGTTGGGAAATAGTTGTCGCTCGCTTAGAGCATTGACCTCTTATGGGTCTACTATAGATTTTTTTTTCAAATGGTAGAAATAATGTATAAATGTATATCTCTATAGATAAGGTGAGAATAGTTATGATACTTATTATATGGTACGTCATTTCAATTACCTATGCCGTCTTTCGTCTGTGGTGTGTGATAAGTTAGGCAACACTGCCATCAACATCATAATTTCCACATTAAGACATTAAAACTAAACTAAGTCAAATTCTAAATGGAAAAACAAT
Source organism: Pammene aurita (assembly GCA_947086415.1). Classification (NCBI taxonomy): domain Eukaryota; kingdom Metazoa; phylum Arthropoda; class Insecta; order Lepidoptera; family Tortricidae; genus Pammene; species Pammene aurita. The sequence continues at coordinate 17,891,440 of OX352304.1, forward strand.
CAGCGTTTATGTATTGTCGCAAGATGTCGTATTATGACGATCTAGGTATCATGTTTTGTCTTTTGAAACTTCGAAAAATAGCAGTCACTTTCGAGATATACCTATACATTTCCTTTTCAAGTTAATAAAACTTTCAACGTTGATCCCTCATTTCAACGTATCAAATATCAATTACTTATTACAGAGACGTATTTTTCAACAACAAGTTCAACACAATCCAATTACAATTGAGGGTAGAATTACGTTTATCAATCGAATTCCTTTTTGGATTTCATCATGAACAAAAAGACGACGCAAATCAAAGACAAGTTATTACGCTGTCAGTTCAAAGAATCATATTTAGATAACATTTTACTTAAGTTTCTTTATTTGTTAGTGATTTCTGCGATTGACGTTTGTCTGATTATTTTGAGAATGAGATCAAGAAAACAAAGGCATATTTTTATTTGGAAAAACAGTAATAGAAAAGAAGACGGGGATAACCTAAGAATGATATCTTTGAACGAGTCCATCATGATTTACAAATGTATATCAGTGTTTTATCCTGTAACTAAGAAGACTTATCTTAAAAAAGTGCAGCGGGATCTACCGGGATTCTAGAGAGTTAAAACCTGTCTCAGAATTATCGCTAGTGATATCACGTGACATTTTTCGACAACTGTTTTCGGCCAAGCTGTTTTAGAAATAAACGGGAACGTTTTTGACGTTAATAAAGTTTATTTCTAAATGATTTTTATGGCAGGACCGCCTTATAATAGACAACCGACAATGATATAACTTTTGACTTGGAAATGTCACATTTATTTGCTTGCACAAACACACAAACAAACAGCTTTCCCCTGAAATGCATACTTATACCATTTCCATAACGGAATAAAGAAAATCCGAAGCGAAGGTAATGGAACGCACGCTCCGAGCGTTATAAACTCGGTGCCGTATTCTAATTTTAAAATACATAAACAATGCATAAAACACAATCTATCTCAAACATAACTCCAAAACACAGCTAATAATCAATCAATATTGAAGTTGTGTTGGAGTTGCAATAGTTGCATCGGAACAATTTTCAAGCAAATTTTGATATTTCTGATTCAGACGTTTAGGCGCTCGCTGTATTGAGTAGTTAATGCGTTGGAGTTGTATTGAAGTTGAGTTGTGTCTTAATGTGTTATGAAGTTGGAATACGGCCCTCGGAGCGACCGTCGGCGTCGAGCGTATATAACATACTAACGTATAAACTTCCTTGATACGGCCACTCCGCGCAACAAATTACGGCGATACTCGCTAGAGGCGATTTTGCTTTGAGTATTCGGGCGATTTTTATGGGTATTGTACAGTGTGAAAAAAATGCTTTACACGCATTTAGAGATACATTTATACGACACGAGGGCGATGCTCGACTCGCTATCGCTGGACGCTAATAGCGAGGAAACGCTAAGAGCGCGGAAACGCTAAAAGCGATTCTTCTGTAGCAGGGTAATATAGCAATGAGGTATAGCATATTTTAATAGTTCAAAACTCATTCATAACGCAATGACACAGCAATTTCAGATTGCAAATGCTTTAAAGTTTAAATGGAAAACGCGGACCAGCGCAAACAACATACTTTGTGTTCATTTGAATTCGCTTTGCGCGCAATTTCACATTAAAAGTTGAAATAACTATCAAAAGCAATGTTCACGATACCATTATTAGCTTGGAAAACAGATTATTTGACTTTAATGTTACGTGAATATTTATAAATACTGTCTGCACTGCTTTATGAAAGGTAAAATAGTTTTACTACTATAAAAATACTAAGCATATTAAATAAACAAAAATTGTGTATAGCGTTAACCTACGTCATTTATATTCAGCCTTTATAAACGCTAAACACGTAATATAAGTAGGTGCACAGGTTATTATTTACTATCAGAAAACACATAATACCAACCATAATACAATATCCAACAAGTTTTATATGATACGTAAGTTATTAAGTACTTTAAATAACAAATCTTTGATATGTAGGTACTCATATCAAATCCTTAAAAAATCTATAAGAGAAAACACTCTTTTATTTGTCGACTTAAAAAACACGATTGCAGTTTGACTTTGTAAGCGATTTAATTTATGACACCATTTTGTTTCTTACTCCCGCAATCTAAGATTCTAATGACGCCTTCAAACGGTTGACCAAAGAAATATACATACATTACTCTCGAAGAACATAATCCTCCTTCGGCAATCGAGTAAAAAAAAACCCAGTCAGACAAGCTTTGTTCTAAATGAGAACTATCACGGAAACAGCAATGTCGCCAGCGCAACGAGTCTCCCTGGGGCCAACTTCAACTTTTTATCAGTTATTTTCATTTTCAACCGCCCATTCCACATTTCAGTAGGAAACGGCAGCTGCGAACGTTTACTGCTAATAAAAGTGTGAACTATTAACTAGCGATTCGCGATACAATGTTATTCCGATACTATTATCAAAGTTTCACTCCATTTAGGACTTAAAGTAGGAGTAAATAGACCTGAACTGCCAGTGGTTTACTGGTAGAGAGAAAGTGATAACAAAACTTTTTATGATTTCGTGAATACAGTTTGGTTCTTTCTTTAATGTCTAAAATAGAGGACAACAGCTGCACGTTTTTCTTTCAAATAGTTGAAATGTGTTTATAGAAGCACGATTTTGGATGTAATAAACGCAAAGTGCCAATTTTTTTACACTTTATCCAACAAAACAATGACGTCACAAGTAAAAAGGAGCATTTGGAATTTACATAAGTGGAATCTATTTTTATAGAAAATTCAAACAACGAAATAAAGTACGCAGGATAAATAAATGGGAATTTCACATAACTGCATAAGGAATCCAAGCACAGCCAAAAACCGACTGCAAGAACACATTTTTTTGTTGTTGTTGTTGACTTTTGCCAGTATCTGTACAAGTACAAGTGTACATACAACAATTATACAGCTGCATTGCTGAATAAAAACCAGTAACCGCTCCAGAGTTTGGACTAAACATTGCTCCGCAAACTTACGTTCGCAGCTCGCAGCCATTCCGATATGGCCATGTATTCTAACTGATTGCGCGAACGCGGGCGTACATAGTTCTTGAGCAAACCAGCATTACGTGACCTCGATATCGTAGCCGACTGTGTGTTATCAGTAAGCGATCTTAAACCTGTTAGTGTGAGTGATTAACTCGTTTACGTTAGGGAGGCGATTGCAACGACACGCATGGTCGCGTTAAAGTTGCCTTGTAACCTAGGTATGGTACTGCAGACTGTAGCAGAAAATGCTACAAAAACTGGTTATTGCGACTGAGACGTGGAAAACTAATTAAATCTAGGTACAATTCATTTCGTTTTTACAATTTCACAATTCTTTGGATTTCAGAAAAAATATCATAGATGGTCTTAAATAGTAAGTGAAATGTAAAATAAAAACACAGTTAAAACCAAAAAACAGGGCTGTGGTAAAACTACGCTGGTTGATGTCCGTTCTGGAATATTTATCAATAAAAGTTGATTCTCCCCTGACTGCCTGATTTTTAGCCAACTGAATGTTTTTTACTATACAGAGCTCTCAAAATAGTGTACCATTTTCTGGGGCTAGCTCTCCGCCGGAACTAAAATGGCTGTCATTTTAGCCAAATAGACAGCCATTTTAGTTCCGGCTTCCCTACAAATATTTTGAATGTATCGGTACTTGTACATACGTACTCGTACCTATGATCTGTATATGAAAATATAAGAAACATATTCTACTCTCGTACCATAAACATTGCTTTTGCAGTAACCAGATTAAAAGCTGCATTCCTGGAATCCAGACCCGACAGCGTCCAGTACACACCTACTCTTTTATATCTATCCCTGTAAGCGCTGTTCTGCAACTTTATTCCATTTCATATTATTATCCATTTTACAGGAATCTCTTTGCACTGAAATTGTATAACTTTTGTTCATTTCGTACGAACACTTTTTGTGTTATTTGATGTCATAAACAGTGCTATTTTGTGCAAAGGTTATTGTGTTAACCACGTATTCCACGTACGTTGAATATTCTTTAGCTTCTTCCCTAGGACTTAAGAACCTTTATGTCAATTCATTTTGGTATACCGTCAGTATCAAAAGCTGATGGAACTTGGCAGGGCTTTTTGCTTAGAAAAGTGACAGTAGTTATGCCAAAAACCTAATTTGTACGACTTAATATTACCGCGAGCTCTAATATATGTACATATTGGACGTCACCCTTAACCACTTCACAAGTTAGCGCCCGGGACGCGAATGACCGACGAAATTTACGCCTGGCCCGGGGTCTATTATAGCACAGACATGTTTGATGTCGACTATTACAGTGAATTTTAATGTGCGCATAGCAACAGTCAAGAGCTAATGGCGATATCTAACATCTTTTTAGGTGGAAGTGACATTTCACAGAATAAAATAGGTACTTACGAGAAAAATACTACGATATGAACGAATGGTTTTTTTACGAGTGACAGAGTCCAAATATGTATGTTAATTAAATAAACAACACCTAGGCTTAAATAACAATGTTTCCTCTATAATAATGTCGCATTTCGCTTCACATTCGTGTTTCCTGAATTATTCAAATTTCGTTGCGCAAAACGTAATTGCATGTAACACGCTAATTGAAAGTTGTGGAAAATTTTCAATTTGAATTTGTTCTTTCTTCTGTTTAGTGATTTTCGCTATGTAAGTGTATAATTTTTTTCTGGTGACTAGTAATATGTATAAAACTAGCTTTTTCCCGCGGCTTCGCCCGCGTACTAAAAGTACTAAAAAAGGAGGTTCTCAGTTAGACTCGTATGTTTGTATGTAGGAATGTATGTTTGTCCGCGATCATCTTGCGTTTCGCTGAACTGATTTAGAAGCGGTTTTCGGAAAAGTATTCGTTACATTCTGGAGGTTTCGGTATACCACGTTTTGAAGACGGCGGTGTCCTCATTTTTTATTTTAAAGAAATTATTGCAATAATTGTTTAATTGTTACGCCATCAACGACTTACTACTGAGAGATTATGATTAATACAGATTTCTACTCTTGAATAGAAGCTTTTCCCCGCGACTTCATTTGCGTGGAATTAGTAATCCACTCCTTTTTACCCGCTTAAGGAATGACTTCTGGGATAACAACTATTATATATCCTTCCCCAGAACGCAAAATATCTCCATACGAAATCATCTAAATAGGTTCAACGGTTATTAATTTCCCATACAAACTTTCAACCCCCGTTTCACCCCCTAGAGGGTTGATTTTCGAGATAAAACTATCCTATATTGTTTACCGCGACTCAATCTATATAATATGTATCAAGTTTCATTTCAATCGTCTGTTCAGCGGTTAATAATTCGCCATACAAACTACCAACATGTTTTCTACCCCTCTAAGATTGATTTTTGGCTTAAAAAATATTCTATATTGTTTCCTGGGACTCAAACTATACCCACAACAAAATTATCTAAATCGGTTCACGGCAAAAAAATCTCCATACAAACCTCCTACCCCCATTTCACCCCCTTAAAGATTGATTTTCGAGATAAAAACTCCCATGTCGTTTCCCGGTACACAAACTATCTCTATACCAAGTTTCATCTAAATTGGTTCAACGTTTAAAAATTCCCCATACAAACTATCAACCCCCATTTCACCCCCTTAAGTGTTGATTTCGTAATCAGCGACCCGATAAACCATAGAAAGTTGATATTTAAATTTTGTCACCACATTTCCCCCTTATGGGTTGAATTCTCAAAAAAAAACTGAAACACTTGTTTTCTCATTTATCGTTAGGAATACTCCTGTAAAGTTTCGAATAAAATAGTTGAACTAATCTCGTTTCCCATACAAACTTTGAACCCCATTTCCCCCCTTAGAAGGTAAATTTTAAAAATTATTTCTAAGTGCATCCTTATGCCTTATAAGGAGCCTACGTACCACATTTGGAATCTCTAGAACCAGCGGTTTTGGCTGTGCGTTGATATGTCAGTCAGTTTCTTCTTTTATATATTTAGAAGAAGATTGCAATTTGGCACAAATACTTTCAAGAATTTTCATGTCCACAATATTAAATTTCAAAATCGATGTCATTTTCTTAATTAACGTCCCAAAAAATCACAAAAACGACACCCATATGGATATTAAGACATTTCAACCCCATTGTACCCTAACAGGGGAGATGATATTTCACGTCCGCCACGTCGGATTTTAAAATCGTTGTTGTTTTCGTAATCAACGACCCGATAAACCATAGAAACAATACCCATGTTGATTTTCAGACTTTTTGACCACATTTCCCCCTTTTAGGGGTTGAATTCTCAAAAAACCTGCAACACGTATTTACTCATTTATTGTTAGGAATACTTCTGTGAAGTTTCGAATAAAATATACTAACTAATCTTGTTTCCCCATACAAATTTTGGACCCCCATTTCACCCCCTTAGGGGATGAATTTTGAAAAATCCTTTCTTAGCGCACCCCTAGACCTTATAAGGAACCTACGTGCCAAATTTGGAATCTCTAGAACCAGCGGTTTGGACTGTGCGTTGATAGATCACTATGTCAGTCAGTCAGTCAGTCACCTTTGAGTTATATGTATATAGATATTTTAGTTTATAATGGTAACATGCAGTTTTTAAACTATTTCGATAAAAATAGCGTTAATTGTAATATTTAATCTCCCTCGTTTTCTTTGGCTGTTGTTTCGAACAATTTTTTGGTCCGCTTAATCAAATTGAGTAATAATATGAAAAATAATTCAATAATTTGATCCCAAACTATTGGCACTACTTGAATATGAAATGTATGTTTTAGACAAAAAAATAAAAATAATTAGTCATTCAATCATAATATATAACCTAAGCGACTCCCAGTGCCCTCTCTGCTCAATAATGCCACCACCGGCACCACTTGTCCGTACGCTAGCATGAAATATCATTTGCAAGATGAAATATGTCACTCGATTGATTCATTATTATTTCTGTGTCAGTTTTGATAAATCAACCCGTAGGTATATGTATATAACAAATATCAAACTCCGTCCGTCGGTGTGGCGGTGGCTGCAAACCGTACAATAATCGGGGCATGATGAACAATGGTGCCCGCGAGCGTTGCCATGGCGACGCTCGCTACGGAAATGTGCCCAAAGCCTTTCGTTACCCGTACGATTACCTACCCACGTATACTTTACTCGTATGTGTGTAATTGGTTAAATTATTGCAGTGGTTCTTAACCTTTTATTGAGAAAGAATCACTCTACAAAACTTATTTTTTGGCCCACCAACTGTTTGAAAGTATTTATTTACCTCAGATCAATAAAGTCAACGAAACCACAAGAGAAACAAGAACACATTTTACCTAGGCAATCGCATAGTTTGATAGGCGAATAATAATTTAAATAAGGACAAATGTAGGTCGGGCCAATAAAAGATTGGGTATTACCAGTTCTAATATAAGATACATTCATTTAAAAACTAAAAGGTCGATTTAAAGTTAAGATTTTTACCGCTAGGAGTATGATAAGTACAAAGATAAATTAATCTATCACAAAGACCCGAACTAAAAAATCTCTAACATTAATAATTACTTGAAACGTTGTAGCGTAGTCAAAGAATTAAAGATAGACTCTTTACAAACTGTTCACAGACTCTCTTGCCTTTGAAACGGTTTCTTTCATAAATTATATTATTTTCTCTTGTCATAGTCGGAAAGTTTCTTATTGTTTCGTTTTCCTGTTCTTTTAAAATTCGTCAAAGCGTTTAAGCAAGAATTCGTCGAAGCTTTTAAATTAAAATAAATACAGGTTAGTTTTTAAATTACACTGTATTTATTTTAATTTCCAAAAAAATGTGTTTTGCTTTTACTTTTTCGTAACTACATTTCATTTCTGCTAGTCAAACGCAGACATGTTAAATGAATTCTAGTAATAATCATCTCTTTTAATAATCAACTGAACGTAATAATTTAAGAACAACGAAAATCATAATACAAAATATCTTAGTTTAAACTGAACAACATTATTTTAGCATAATTTAAATTGAACCTTAAGCATACAATACCTACTAAACTGAAGTATTTAGTTGTTAATTTACTACTAAACTTATATTGATCAGTTATACCTACATTGATTTTACGTAAATACATAGGTGAAATATATCAGACTATACGGCGTTATTTCGCGAGCTGAATAGGTGTACCAGGTATAAAGTATTAAGAAACCACGTGCATTAGTCCATCGATTAATTAAATAATATTAACCAACATATAAAAAAAACCATTACATTAGTGTCATACCTATAGATTTCTGTCCATTATTGCCATAGAACATCAGTACAACCAGAGATAACACCAGACGAATTCATACCTGTAACAAACGAAATACACGTAAGAAAACTAACAATGGGACCCGAAGGCACTTACAACACGAGCGAAAATCAAAATAATAGGCAACGTTTATTTACAGCACCAAACCACGGAAATATTGTTCTATAAATTACAACCGGAAAGGTCTCCTTTGATTTCCCAGCATCCATAAAACCAACAGGAAAAGGGGCGGAAATACGCCCATAAATAAAACAATTTATGAAACGGCCCATTTTTCCCTGCGCTCCCCGATATTTTTAATTAAATGTATTGTTGCACTCATAACGACAAGTATTCGTAGTTCTTGACAATGCCCAGCTTCCCCTAATTGGTTTTGCCCGGTCTCCCCTGCAGCCTAATTGAATGCGTTGACGGACCGTTGTCCTGTAAGAGTTTCTAAGACGAATGCCACGTCATCATAATTATGTTTTGCGGGGGCGACAAACAATGGCATAAGAGTGAAAAGACGAGATTTAAAGCCACTGTCAGATTTTTACACAAGCTATCGAAGACTGGCCATATTTTAATAGGTATAGAAGGCGTACCTTCTATCATTTAAATTCTGTTTTTTTTTCCAACTATTTACATAATATAAACTGCTATGGGAATAAATATTGAGGAATTTCCGCACATTTTAAAAGTACCTCGGCATATGTATTTCGATTAATAATGCCGTTATTAAATTGGCAAAACCAAATAAATAATAGAAAATTTCTTATTTATTTAGTTCAATATACGACGACTTGCGGCCGAAGCCATATAAATACGCTGTTCAAAAATAAATTCCCAATTCAATAGGAAATGGGAATAGGTAAATATTGTGGAATTTGTGCACATTTTTTAAATTAGGCATATGTATTTACAATAATACCGCTACTATACCCTGAATTAAATAAAATAACATTTTCTTTCTTAGTCAGGAGTCATCTGCGATCGCAGAATTACGCTGAGACTGAAGGGGATAGTGTACAAGTGCATCATCCGACCGGTCTTAATCTACGGAAGCGAGACGTGGCCGGTTCTTGGAAGGCATATTCAGGAGCTTCGCGTTACAGAAATGAAGATGCTGCGGTGGATGTGCGGCGTTACACGTGCTGATCGTATTCGCAATGAGTACATCCGTGGCAGCCTCGCAATTTGTGACGTAGCGGAGAAGCTCCAAGAATGTCGACTTCGTTGGTTCGGTCACATCTCTCGCAGGCCACCAGATTACATAGGGAACATATGCCGTCGATGCGGTCGCGGAAGACCAAAGAAGCGATGGCTGAATGCCGTGGAGGCCGACAAGAGCGAAAACGGGCTCGTGAAAAAAGACGCAAAGGACCGCACAAAGAGGAGGAAAGCGTGCAAGACAGCGGACCCTGGAAATAGCCGGGATAACGCTAGGTAGAAGAAGAAGAAGAAGAGTCCAATAGGAACAAAGTGACAATTTGTATAAAAATTAACTTAAACTATTAACAAATATGGCTTGTTATAGCATTGATGAGTTCTTAGGAAAGGGTAACTGACCGAAATAACTAAGTAACTACTAAATAATAATATTAATAAAATAAAAAATGTATGAAAATATGTAAATTATAATTTTACACTTTTCTGCTGGCATTGTTACACATATTATATAAGTTGACTTGTAAAATGTATTTTTATCAATAAATAAATGAATGAATTAATGAAGAATACACGGTGACTTCTGGCCGAACCTATAAAAATTAAAAATACGCCAGTCAAAAATAAACTTCCAGCATTCGCAATTGCGCAAGCCACAAGTCACAGTATGGACACCAAGTGAATTGAGGCTTGACTTAGTGAAAGAATTAGAAGTCGCAGCTGGGTTTATTTACCTTCACTTGTAGCCGAATAAACGAAGACGAATTTGAAGACTAGTTATTTAAGTAATCAGCAAATATTTTGTTATTCAATAGGTTTTTTTATAAACACGTCTTACGTAAATAATAATTTAAACGCATTTTGGTGAATCTTATTTCCTTTTTTGATTAATCATTATAACAGATAAAAAACTTATTTTTAGTATTTTTTACATTTCCGAATTATTTATATTTATAATTAGAACTATCAGGTCAGTATGAGAGTTAAGGTAATGACAATGAGAAAATAAGAGTTATATTGTGGGAGCAATATAGTCAATTCATTATGTTCCAATGTTACACAGAAAGCACCATATTGCTATGAAATACTTTATAATGTAAAAAATCAAGTTCAAGGTCAAACGGTAGAGATATCAGAGATTTAATGTTTCAGCTCAAATTAAGCCCTAAAAAATCTTTCTAATTTGAACAGGAGCTTCATTACACTCAATTTGAACAAAGCTACTTATACGAATTACGTATATTTAAGTAGGTAGTAGCTGTGTTATTTATAGTATATAAGAACCAGGAATATGAACCTGGCATACCCTATCAGATTTAGTATGTACCTAGTAGTAAATAACGAATGTTGACGAAATAACGACTTAGGATTTGAATAGGGAGACTAGAGAGTTAGTAGTAGGGAATGCAACCGGTTTTTTAATTAGTATGAAAAAACCGGTTTCTAACAAAAAAAATACGGTTTTTATACAATTTTTGTTTTTGTTTATAGTACTTCGTTAACTAGTGTATGAGAGTAGCAATTGCTCTGAACATCGGGATGACACCAACCTTTTATAACTACTTGAGATTGTCCGTCTTAGATGAAAGAACTTTGTACAATATAACATAAAGATATAATTAAATTGTGGAGACAATAAGAACTTAACCGTCTTAGATGAACGAATTTTGTATAACATAAAACTTATGAAGTTAGTTAATGATATAATTAAAGTGCAGAGAAGTATTACGACTGATTATGACTTAAAATATGGAAACGATAGTACCTAATTGTTATTGACACAGCAAAGCAAGCCAATTTCTTAATAGCTTTTGCATAATGACCTCTAGCGAAAAAAAAATCTACGAAATGAAATACGTTCCTCGTATCAATCTAGGTAATAGTAGTTTATGTAACGGTTACGTAATAAGGGTCCTTAAAATACGAGTGTGGTTTTCATAATAAGATCACACGAGTGTTTTAAGGCCTAATTACGTACAGTTGCATACACTGCTTTATCTACACTCATATTATTTATCCTAAATGACGTGTTCGGAAATCATAGAATGACCGCCATTGCACCGCCATGGGTCGGGCGGGCGCGTGCCGGTGGTCGGGAAGGAGGACAAGATTTACATTATGTTATCAAATTCGATGTTCCTTTGAAACTCATAACCTATCAATATTTGAGCATGTAAAGTTAAAAATACGTTCCTGCAACAGATAAAAAGCTTATCATAGTAAAATCGGTTGTGGTAATGCTAGCCATTGCCCACCGTTTTTGAACACCTTTTAGAGGACTTACAATGTGAGTGTAGATAAACTTCCTTTAAAGTTGTTGCCAATCTATTGTCGCCGCCAACGTCTAACGTCTCCAGAAAAATAGATGTTTTCTCAAGCTCCAGCTAGTAGGCTTAAGTAGCAAGTGCTCATAAACTGGCAATATGGCCGCCGACATCCGGTACCGCAGCGCGCCGCTCCCGCGTCTGCTTCCGCTCAGATATGGTCGGTTTTAATTATTTGCACTTACGCTATCAACTGCTACTGCAACGCACATGTTCGGTGCTCTCGTGGGGTTATTTTCTAGGGATGAAGATAAATCTATATCCACGTAAACACTGCTCCGAAATGTCCTCAAAGGACTGCCATATTGTTTTAAGAAGGTTTCCTCTTGAAATTTAAAAAGCCTTCCTTATAGTAAATATTGGCCAAACTTCTCTAAGCAAAAAATGACAATTAAAACCTATACGGAGTATTACTAACTACGTAACTACAGTGCAAATAATTGGTATGTAATAGCAGTGCCAAATGAACCTCAAACTTACTTATTGGCTTCCGACACAGGAGAACTCCATTCTTCCCTACTCCGACGGCAACTAACACTAAATTAGTTTTTCAATAAATCTCGAGCTAAACCCGCGCACAATCAACTCCAAAAACATGAAGATATTTTAGGACTCACATCTACGGAATAAGATTCAAAATAGTGTAGATATTTTTGGCAGTGCTAGTGGGCTCATCTGGCTGAACCACGGTACAGTGGTTGATAAGATCGTATGTGCGTTTGAAATGTAAATTCCGGGTACACGATGGAACAGTGCTAAAGCGCGGCAGTAGGTATATTAATTACCTTACTTATTCTGTTAGCGTATTGCAAACGCTAGTAGATACTTGCTAACGATCTTTAGTAGCATTAGTATTAGGCACGGGATTTCATAGATTGGATAAGGCGCTGAAATCTGAATAGCGATAGCGGGCTGTAATGTAAGATGCAGAATACTCTTTTTTTTTCAATGGCAATACAACCTCGCAACTAGAAAAAAAAAATACAGCCTACAAACATTTTGACAATTATTCGAGAGGAGAATTAGATACAGCGATAGAAGTAGAAGATAAAATGATAAAGACGAATCCCTGTCGGATTGGCATGAGTTGAGTGGACGCTGACCATTTCTGGCAAAATAATAAAGACAGATTCTTAGCAATGTTGGTAAATAGACACAAATCGCTCTTGCTTATGTTGTGTACTGTGTTAGCAGTGTAATTGCCACGTATTTCGAACAGAGGCATCATGTGCGTTTGCTGGATAATAGCTAACGGGTCATGGTAATTTTGGTCATGTAACAATACGTAATTAAGTCGGTATAAGTACAATATAATCAAAGTATTTATATATCACATTATATTTATGGGCTTTGAATTCCTAGGGATTAAAAAGCCAAACCATGTTAATGTTATCAAATGTCCACTTGATATGGTAAATGATTAAATATAATGACTAGACATCACCATCCTCCTAGCGTTTGTCCCAACTTGGGGTCCGCTTGTTTTGATGTCACGATGAAATAATATATTCGAACATTGTCTAAAATCCCTTAGAGGAATTGATAACATCCCTTACGGATATCATAAAATCCTTAAAGGATATGGTATAATCCAAATCCATGTACGATATTATTCAATATAAAATCTTATTAAACATCAAAATAACGTAGAAAGGGAATAAGTAAGTATTTTCCGACACAGCTCTTTAACAAAATTACGTCAAAAAAATTCCTAATCTTCCACGTACCTATTCATCCTCTTTTTCTAAGCTAAGGGTTTTAAAAATGTCAGAAACCCCAACCCAACCCGTTAAAAACCATAATCCTTGACATGCTTCCGAAAATCAGATTAGACCCCAGCTTCAAAGGCTACAAGAAGCCAAAACAGAAGACGCATGCATATTCAGTAGGTGTCTAATGAAAAAGGCCGAGTTTAATTCAAATTTACAAGACCCCGTGTGACGAGGTAATGACGTGCTTCTTAATGACACGCTTGGTTAACGAACGGGGGTACGGAGTCGATTTGAGGATGCTATTGGAGGTGGATTGATTGGAAAGATCTGTTAAATTCGTCGGTGGGTATTTTGAAATTGGAAGTCAATTTCAGGCAATCTGAAGAGTTTCAGCCACTTGGATACGTGGAAAGTAATTACTTATTAATAGCAAAAACAAAGATATTGTTATAAATATAATACATATGGCATCACTTTTCGTCCGCGCGGATGTCGTAAGACTTTCAACTACATTTTCACGCCCTTGGAACCTTTCATACTTTTAATAGTGGAGCTACATGACATTTGAAAGATTCTACGGTTTAGGATGTCCGTTGTCTGTCCGTTTCTGTCATATATATTTATAATTCTGTTAACACAGAAATGCCTTAATGCCTTGTTCTCTTGCTCCATGATCCTGAAGTCATCATGTATATATATATATATACATTTGATAAGAAACCATATTAGGTAGGTAAAGAAGCTTACTTTTGGTAATTTCCATGATACTAAAGGTAGGTAAACCGGCAAGCAGTGACATCGGCAAAAACCTCATAACCTAAAAAAGTAAAAATTCCAAGTTCGCCCGAAGTTTCCAGTCTAACGTTCTAAAGAGAATCCAAAAGCAGCGCAGAACAATCTACAACGTGGAAAGTTGGCCCACTTAGAAAGAGCTCGGGATTCACACAAAGATTCTACATCGGCGAGTACTACTACTACTTATCAAAGGTTGTAAGTCACTTGAAGTTGCTTGCAAATGATGTCATTCTGAATAGGTATAACAAAGAAGAAAAATTGAAGTATACCTATAGAGATACTCAGCTTTGTTTTTCAGCTGGAGTGTAAGGTAGCCAATTTTCAAAAAGGATGCACATCTGTTAATACTGGTTATTGTCCCTTTAGCCGTCACTATTTACAATACTCTTTTTAAACTGTCGGCAATGCGGCGGTGACACTTTGGCCACGGTGACCGCCTTCCATCAGGGGGATCGTTAGGCTTGTTGACATGTTGGTAGTCAATCTTGTAAAAAAAAAATTAAAAAATTGGAACTTCAGCTAACAAATGGTTCAATAAAGTAACGAGGGTAATCATTTTGCTCTGACGATGCATTAAGGTGCGACCACACCGCTGCTTTAAATACGGTGACGCTACGGAATCGCAGTGACGCACAAAATACAGTATGGAAGGTTCGTGTCAAAAATATTTCGTATGGGGCACGTCACTGCGTACACGTTGCGTCTGCGTATTTTGAGCAGCGGTGTGGAGAGCATGCGTTAAACTCTTGACGTTTACGGCACGTCTTTGCGATTCCGTACCGTCAGCGTATTTTGAGCAGCGGTGTGGGCGGCATGCGATTAAAACGGTGCGGATACGATGCGTCACTGCGATTCTGTAACGTCGCCGTATTTTAAGCAGCGGTGTGGTCGCACCTTTAAGTGATATTAAAATAAACTGTTAAGTTAGTGTTAGTTGTTTTTACTTTTAGGTTAGAATAGTACAGGACTTGTTTTCTGTAAATACACAGATTCCATTTCCAAAGCCTTTTGACTACTCCATTCGAGATTCCTATTTTGGAAGCATACGGCACGTGTAATCAAAAATCAGTTTCCACTTCGCATTGCAGGCACACCACCGCGATAACTTTCCAGCTTTATCGAGCGAACTCATATCAATACCCTTTCAACCAACTTTGAATGAAAAGCTGCGCCTTTGAAATCTGACCGAGTATTCTGATTGGTTGCGCTAGCGTGGGCAACGCGAAAAGCGGCATTCGAAATTGATTCGATATTGACATTCCTTAGTGCAGCTCGCTTATTATTTATAAATAAGTACTAGGTGTATTGCGAGTAGTACGTAAATTTGAAAGTTTGAAAAAAATCTGTGGGCCTAAAATTCTTGGAAAAAAAAAACTTTTGAGAGCCTGGGAAGACAGCAAATGACCTATCCACCGTTTGACAAACGATGGACCAAACGTCCTATATTTAGGCGCCGCCCGTTTCCACGCACCTTTGCAAGTCAAAAGTTTGACAGAAAATTTACAGTATAACTGGAATCTAAGAAGAGAAACGGGCACTAGACAAACAACTGTCAAGCATAACCGTGCTTGGATATTTTTCTCAGCTCGCTCTTACGATCGGAACACCACCATGCTGTTTCAATGCGTGATTTAAACATTTAAAACAAGAGTTGTACGCCAAATTTAAGCAGTGTAGTAGTACGTAAATTTGAAAGTTTGAAAAAAATCTGTGGGCCTTCTGGGAAAAACATCTTTTGAGAGCCTGGGAAGACAGGAAATGACCTATCCACCGTTTGACAAGCGATGGACCAAATAGCCTGTATGTAGGCGCCGGCGATTTCCACGCACCTTTCCAAGTCAAAAGTTTGTCAGTTAGAAAAATTACAGTAAAAGAAAATAACCGGGTAGTAGAGAAATAACCGTCAGGCATAACCGTGCTTAAATATTGTTCTTAGTAAAATGGCTGTCTTATACACAATAACACAGGTTTGTTTGAGCTATCAGCTCTCTCTTACGATCGGAACACCACCATACCGTTTTGATGTGTGATTTAAACATTTAAAACAAGAGTTGTACGCCAAATTTAAGCAGTATAGGTAGTACGTAAATTTGAAAGTTTGAAAAAAATCTGTGGGCCTTCCGGGAAAAACACCTTTTGAGAGCCTGGGAAGACAGCAAATGACCTATCCACCGTTTGACAAGCGATGGACCAAACAGCCTGTATTTAGGCGCCGCCCATTTCCACGCACCTTTCCAAGTCAAAAGTTTGACATTTAGAAAAATTACAGTAAAAGAAAATAACCGAGCAGTAGAGAAAGAACCGTCAGGCATAACCGTGCTTAAATGTTGTGTTTAGTAAAATGGCTGTCTTATACACAATAACACAGGTTTGTTTGAGCTATCAGCTCGCTCTTACGATTGGAACACTACCATGCTGTTTCAATGCGTGATTTAAACATTTAAAACAAGAGTTGTACGCCAAATTTAGGCAGTGTACAGAATGCAAATGAGCATTCTAATATGTTTTTGTACATTTTGAATCATTATGCTTCCTAAAGAGCTAATTGTACGAAATTTAACGTAGAATAATTACAAGTTAACATAAGAATGATTGTATTTCACATAAAAAACGCGTGTTCAGTTCAGAAATGTTCGTTAAATATAAATAACATTATTTATGGAGAAACATTAAGAACTTTGTTGCTATTTTTCATAATAAATATTGTAAATAATTTAATAAAACAATACAAAACGTGAACTTTTTTTTTCTTTTACATGTTGCAGAAATATCTCGAATATTATTGCGAAAATTGTGAAATGGGTTCGCAATAGATTGAAGAGAGATAATAGGGACCGCTAAATGAATTCCAAACATTGTCAGTAACACAAAATAATCTATTCAAATTGATAAAACGTAGTTAATGTTCGTCAATATTGGACAGGTTTAATCAAACCAGCTATAAATAATGAAATTTTCTATTTCTATTCAGGTTTGTAGTCTGTTTTCGCATTACCAATCATAATGAAATAAATGAAAGCAGAATTCAGAAAAGAAGCAGAATTTATTTTGGAATTTTCTTGAGTGCAGTATACTTGAAATCGATGATTTTATTTATTTATAATATCTAGATCGTGCGGCGACTTTATCGGATAGAAATTTTTTTTTTACTTGGTTTAGCTTAGTTTTATTTAGGAGTAGCTTTTATTTTGTTTTAAGTTTAAGTCTATTTAATTTTCATTTTATGTAATGAGTTGATTTAATGTGTGTAACTTAGTAAAATAATTTGTATTATTTATACACGGTGCCCGTGAGCATTGCGATAGATTTTAACCACGCATTTCTGAGGTCAAAATAATGAAAAAACATTATATGAGTTTTGTTGTAAAACGCCAAAAAAAAATATTTTTTTTTTACTTTTTTTTTCACTTTTTTTGAATGCTGTTCTACATAAAAAGTAAATGTCATTAGAAAAAAGTAACGGAAAAAGTAAATTGCTACATTTTTTCTCGTAAAAACTAGTCCATGCAAAGTGTTTCTTAGGTCTTTGATATCAGTCAATAAGAGATGTCTAGACTATGCCCCATACCGGTGAGATCGCCATCAAAAAATCATTTTACACTGAGAAACAATTCAATATGCAATTTTTTTTAAGTAGTATTTACTCTGAAACTATGGCGAATTTCGAAAAAGTTTAAAGGACATTTTGTTCTCTAAATATGATAATGAATACACTGTTAAAGTCTCTCGCAATGCTCACGGGCACCGTGTATAATTTCTCATAATATAGCATCAAACCCAAAGCTCTCTGGGATATGTATTATTTTTATAATATCATATTCATATTCATTTATTTTGTATTAAACATACATTTTTGGTATCCTATCTTATTTAATTCGGGGGCCCACTTGGATACACTTCAACCCAAGGTGATCTTTTGTGTAATTGCTCAGTTTGCTCACTTACTAAGAGCTTTCTCAACCATCTCCATGTGTTGGATAATGGAGCCAAGAGCAGTGCTTTTGTAGTTCATCTGACTCTGAATCAGTCTCAGTACCAATCATAATAACAAAACCAAAAATGTTGCTAAGTTTAGATACCTATGAAGTCTGAGCATTACTTAGTACAACATGAAATTTTATGTTACCTTGCTGCAGATTTGGAACTAGATACCTAGTCCTTCTAGTCCTAGTAGCTAGCTATACCTACATTAGGTGTACAAAAATCAACAGGCTAATTTGGTAGTGCTACAACGCTAAATTTGCACATACTTTAATAACAAATGAGGGGTAATAAACATCATACTTTCATATAAAATTGACGTTTATGCTGGTTCTTTCGCAAAGTCGTTGTAATGTTAGCTTGGTAACACTCTAAAGTTTAGACTCGGTGTGCGCTTTGTCAGTCATAAAAATTATCACCACGTTTTGCAGGACTTCAGCAATCGCAGTATTCTTCCACTTATTAAGTGAACACTGCTCTTGATTTTTCGGGGTTTATTACCCGAGTAAATTATGTATACGTTTCCAGACTATGGACCTTGCACACAATAAAGCTAAAATAATTGTTTATTAATTGTTAAGCTACTTTGTATAAATAAACAGCAGCTTCGTTAGTCTATTGGTGCTGCTGCACGCTGAAGCCCCAAAGTAAGTACCCATACGAGCTTTGTGTGTTGTCATGTCATACTCATAATAGGTACTTCATAACTTTAAATGGAAACAACCTAAATCACTTAGTAGAATCACAAATACGTGAAAATCGTCGCCTTATAGTACCTCGTCAAGACTTACCGCCATAGGAGGAGTTTTTATCTAGATTACTCGTCCGACGCTCTGGCTGTTATAAGAAAAGTGTTCAAAGTTGGACATCTAGATTTCAAGTCGCAGTGAAATTATATTCTACGGTGATTCTACGGTGATTATTTCTCAACTTCTCTTTTACTCTTTTTTTGCATACGTTTGAATAGATTCATAAAACGATTTATTTATTTAAACTTTATTGCATATAAAATGGCGGACTTAATGCCTTAAGGCATTTTCTATCAGTCGACCGCTGAGCCAAAAAGAGATACTTGTAAATATAATACAAATATCAGCATTTGTGTTGTTGTTGTCGTCCTAAAGCAACCCAGAGGTGCAGAAGGCCCGGCAGGCGACCCTTCTAGCCTCTTCCCAGCTCAGTCCCGCTGCTCGCAATTCACTCTCGACTGACCGACGCCATGTCTGGCCTATCCATCTCCGTGATCAATTTCATCATCATTGATCATAAATAAACATGTCTGATTATAGTAATTATGGTTAATTGGGTGTTTACTTAGATTATATTTACTTTTAATAATTTGACAACGTTCACCTGTTGCGTTTTAGGTGCCATCCCTAGGTCGCAGGTTCATATCCGGCTCGAAGGACCATATGTAGCCGCCGTAATCAGGATCTCGACGACTCAAATAAAAACTTCGATGTATAAGTAGATGTATAATTCCAAAGTACTGGTTAACAAAAGGTAGTCCCAAAAACGGTTAAATAAGAGTGAAAGTGGTTGAAGGTTTGGAAGCTAAAGATGGAGTGCCTTGGCAAATTTGATTAAAAGTACAACTTAGTTTTAAACTTAATTCCGATTGGCCACGCTAAGTCTATGTGGTGCGCTGCCATTGGTGCTTAGAAGTAGCCCCCGAATACTAGCCGAGCCCGAGCGTTTAGCAACTGCAGAATGTATACAAAAAAAACCGGCCAAGAGCGTGTCGGGCCACGCTCAGTGAAGGGTTCCGTAGTTTTCCGTCCGTCACAGAAAGTGTCCCCACTTAAGAGTTAAAATGACACCGCCATGTAGGATATGATATGAGCGTTCCACGTACAGCGACATCTATCGGCAAATTAAGTAAACTATTGCGCGCGAGCTTAAAGTATGGAAGATGATTTTTATGGGATAATTCTTTATTGCGTGAACCGATTTTCACCGTTTTTACTTCATTTGAAAGCACGTCATTTCATTGTGATTTTGTAGAAATTACAGGTACAATAAACACCTGCTTATACGGTTAAATTACAAACTTAGTTCAGAAATTATTTTGTAATTTTTTTTAAAACTATTCAACCTATCAAGTTCAAAATAATTTTCCTAGAAAGTTTTTATAAAGTTCTACTTTTATGATTTTTTTCATATTTTTAAAACTTATGGTTCAAAAGTTAGAGGGGGGGGGGGACACATTTTTTTTTACTTCTGGAGCGATTATTTCCGAAAATATTTACATTATCAAAAAATGATTTTAGTAAACACCTATTCATTTTTAAATACCTATCCAACAATATATCACACGTTAGGGTTGAAATGAAAAAAAAAACACTCCCCACTTTACGTATAGGGGAGGTACCCTAATAAAACATTTTTTTCCACTTTTTATTTTACCACTTTGTCGGCGTGGTTGATATACATATTAGTACCAAATTTCAGCTTTCTAGTGCTAACGGTCACTGAGATTATCCGCGGACGGACGGACGGACGGACGGGCAGACATGGCGAAACTATAAGGGTTCCTAGTTGACTACGGAACCCTAAAAAGGTTGCGTTCGCAACAGATGGGTTAACTATTTCTTGATGTTTTATGTTCTGTCAGCCATGGGATTAGCATAGTTTGTTAGAAGAAATGTTCAACAAACAAGTTTGGTAGATGGCCCATAAGGAAAAGGGCATTAAACTAGTACAAAATGTATGGTATGTTTCGTAAATTTAAATGTGATAAATCCCAGTTTTTAAGTGTGACCCAGGGGAATGTAATAATAGCAACGAGTGACAAAGAAGCAGAGTGAATTAGATAATCTTAAACGACTCATTGAACGCAATACGTCATATGCAAAACGTAATTCACACGCCAAGATCACGGACGCAAGCAAGCCAATATAAAGCTTACTTGATAGTATGAAGGTTACTTTGACAGCGTACGATATAACACGTATGGTTGGGACAGTGGTCACGACTACATGGTCTGGCCATGGCCAATTGGCCATGGTCATGGCCTTAGGTGTTCTTGACGTTCAAAAGGTTAACGACAATACAATAGTTATCAGACTGACAAAGTTAATGTAATGTTTAGTAGGTCTTTATAGCGCCTAACACATTTATAAGTAATATAATAGGTAACGGTCATGTCTGAAAACATGGACAAATACAAAAACATGTATCCAAGATTTTACGCCTTGGCGATAGAGTCGTTGGTAATTTTTGGCACATTAAATGAATCCATATTTTCAGACCTGACTTTAAGCTTTAATATACCTAACACTTATCATCCACGCTATCTTGACTAGCTTATAGACGCTAGGCTTTTCTCCAAAATGGCCGAAACACATTACTTCCGGGGCTGAAAACGCCGCTAGTTCGGCTTGATCCGTGCCAACACCGTTTCGCTGTTTATTTAAATTTTATACGCAAATGCCTCTGTTTTGGGAGCTTTTAATTCCTCCTAAAAGGTTTTTACAGTATTATTTAATTGAACGTTAGGGTAAAGACGGAAATTATTATAAACTTGTACTATAGCTCGATTTTATAATCCTACATATGTGTGATTTGTTATGTGACATGCTTGTATAAGCACCGGGTAGGATAAGTTATATATATACCTAGCCGTAAACAAGACAGGCAGAGGTAAAATCCAATTTAAATATAATCGAATAATAGGCGTACGCAATAGTACGCATGAATCTTATATATTCGATTTGTTTTAAATTGACTGAGGGTATCAAGACCTAACGCGACACTAAAGGTTAATCGGAAATTATAAAAGAAACAAAATTTATTCTTAGTTACACTGCCGTTTGTGAAGTACCTTCTGATTCCTGAAAATTTAAGGCTAAATTCTTTTTCGTTCCTGATAAAAGTAGGAATTCATCTCCAACATCGCCCACCCATGTCTCCTACGTGGTTATTCCGACGAAATCCTTAACACGTAGTTGAATTAAAATACCTCGTGACCCTTTTTCATTAGTAAGAGATCTTCGCCACACGCTGAATATTTATGCTGGCTGTGGTAGTGTTAAGTCTTGGGCGATGGCGATGAGTAACGTTTTTCGTGTAGCGACACATACGTACCTAGTACCTACCTAACTCGTTTAATGCGGTCAAGAAACTAGGACGAAAAAGTTGTTAAACGTTTCGTAGCGACATTAATTGATGTTGTAATTTAGTTTGTACTTACTTTATGTAATGTTGTTGGTATACTTACTAATGTTATATCTAATGTACTTACGTCCATTTCACCGTTGTTTTTTGTGTATTTAATACTATTTTTCTATTCTTCTAAAGCCACACTTGTTGCAAATTAGTTCTAGTTCTAGCTACCTAGTCGGTTACTAAGTTCTGTTACTAGAGTTTTCACTAAATAAATAGGAATAGGTAGCAACATTTTAATTAGTCATGTACAAAATTTAGAAGCTTATTTAATAGTCAATAGATTACAATATATTAAATTGAAAATTAATATCGGAGCTTTTCAGAATTCTATATAACACTCGGAAAAAGGCGTTAAAAATATACGTCAAAATTACACTCCTTGTTCATGTTCATTTTAAATCCTATTTATTTTAATCACGTTTAAGACGCATCAGTCTTGCACAATTCGGTAGCTATATTCTTTAGCTTCAATTTGGTATATGTATAGTTCACGTGGGTCTATCTGATAAAATACTAGACTATACGTTGCAAGTCTGCTTGTTCCATAGCAGTCTACATATGTCTTTGGTGCAGAACTTAAAAATAGGCAATGTTTCAAATGGGAAAATATGTGGGATAAAATCGCAAGAAAATTAAATGGTGGTCACGCAATCACCTCTAATAAACAGGTTTCTTACAAACAAGCAATGGAACCGTCTAAACAAAGGTGCAATATTTATTTGATGCACTTTTGTAAAGTGTAATTTTCTTAAATTTACCGCGTGTTTGCGTCTTCAGGCAATCTTGTGCTTTACAAGGATTTTAAATAGAGTTCCCATCTGATTTGTATATTATTATATCATATTATGTTCATTAGAAATTAGGCTATTAAATAATTACTTTAAATTTTTATTTAAAACTTTATTTTATATTTTATCAGTCAGAAATCTGGCAACAGAACTTAGTAACCATTTAGGTAATGAGTATAACTGGATACTTTATTACCTAAAAGCTAGCGACTCCGTTCAAATTTATGTTATACTTATTACTTACCTATTTTAATTTACATTCGTTATAAAGCGTTGTTTTAGTTAACGTTAAAATTATTGGGTATCAGTATTCGAGTATTGTATTCGAGCAATAAAAGCACAAGCGCCGTCTGCCAAATGGCACCTTTTGATCTACACTATCACATATATAAATAAATACTTAAATGCGCGTACAGCTTACACTATATTACAGCTTGTGTGTATAAGTTGTCAAGCCGCCCGTAATTCTTCAACTCTGCAGACGCCTGTAACTTGTACCCACTGCCTTAAACAGGAGACGTCGGGTTGCTACTTGATTTTTCTGATACATTTTCATGAGAGCAGAGCTTATGGCCGGAGCCCTAACGGATTAGCTCCTGATTCTACGAGCAACTAGTGTTCGTGTTATTTGCCCTTTATAGTGAACAAGTCGTCATATTGGAAGGGACCAGAAGTTATGGAACTTGTTTGCGTAGGAACACAAACAATATTTGTTTCATTGCATTTTGATCCAGTGACTTTACACTTCATCGTGTGCGACAAATCTGGTAGATCTGATTTTTTGCAGACTTGTTTGTGATGTTAGCCCAATAAATAATCCAAGTTTGTGACCTGGAGAGCCGGAAAAAAATCGTATCTGCCGGATTTGACGCCCCTTACTTTCAAGCGACAAGGTTCCTGGATTATTTCGTTTGTTTGAATTATATTCATGACGTTCAGGGTTGTTATATCAGCTTGTATACGTCTCACTGCTGGCCCTAGGCCCTATTCCTCTCATGCACAAGGGGGATCAGACATGAGAGGAAGCTCCTGACCCTGACCAGTAGTGGAACGTAGGCTGAGATTAGAAGAGTGGTTAAGTACGGGGTCAGGTATTGTAGTATCAGAAGAACTGTTAATTAATATCCTTTAATTATTTAAGTTTCATTTATAACATTATAAAATTCTCTTCATCTGGATTCGGCATACTAAGACTAATAACTATATTAAAGTAAAAGACAGATACAGTACAGTAATAACAGATGCACATGGTAATTTTAAACACGAAACTTTTGTGAGACTCGGACATATTAAATAAATAAAAACGGGTATCTCACGTTTTTTTAAGGCCAAAGCGAATGGCTCATGAATAAGCACCTTGTTAATGCGAAACATGTCGAGCAATATTCGACTTAAAAAACGTGAGTTACCCGTTTTTATTTATTTAATATACCTATAGATACACATAGTGTAGTGTAGAAGACAATAAATTTCGCCATGTTTCCCACATATTTATTGCACTTTCCATTTTACGAAAATTTTAACATTTCATTATTTTAACTGGACCTGATTGAGTTCACTTATTTTTAGTTACATCAACAACATTACTTACGGTAGTTGTGAGAGTGAGTACTTCGAAGTAATAAATACATACTTGTATACTATGTATCCTTATGCATACATAAGGCTAATGCTGTCCCTTGACAGTAAACTGTCATACTATAACATGATTGAATAATTAATGCTAGTGATCGTCAACCGACATCCTATCTATAGTCAAAATTAAACGATAACGCGACAAAGGTTTAACCTATTTAGTGCCAAGGGATTTACCTCACGTTATATTAACTTAGAGACTCGACACCATTTGCGAAAACAATAGTTAGATAACGCTTGTTGTTACATACAATCGCAGTTTCATACAAACGTGGCCGCGATTCGAAAAATAAACACAAAGACAGACACAGCTCCAACCCAACTCAACTCAACGCTGTAACGACATTGACATTTGCTATTCGAACAGATTTTCATTCAACATTGGTCTCACATTGGTCAGACATTGGACCAATGTGAGACCAATGTGTGACCAATGTGAGACCAATGTTGAATAAAAATCTGTTCGAATAGCAAATGTCAATGTCGTTATAGCGTTGAGTTGAGTTGGGTTGAGTTGGGTTGGAGCTGTGTCTGTCCAGTGTGTGTGTTTATTTTGAGAATCGCGGCCCGTATCTTTCTTTCGAATAAGCAAGGGACACAAAGAGAAAGATACCTACCTAAATTTCGATTTTCAATGTCCGCGGTGTAACCTCGCAGATCTCGTTTTAAGTTACACTGGTTCTGCCAAGAACTTCGACTAAATCATACCTGGTAAAAATAACCAATTAATAACGAATTTATTGGGATCAAGTGATCCTAAAAGATTCGTGTGGGGCCAGAGCGATTTCTAACTAGTTAACTTATTTGAACATCACGTAAAATCGACAAACCGGGAATCTATGGTTACATAAAGCCTTTGCATTACGTAGCCATAGTTTCCCGGCTTGCCTATTTGAAGATTTTTGCCTTATCCTATAGGCCTTGAAGAAAATCAAGTCGAAATTGGAACGGCTTTCTTACGGAAGTTACGGATTTGGCTGACGACACGCCGCTGCCCCTATGTGATTTTCAATTTCTGTAAAGTCGAGGAAAGTAATTTAATATAAATCACATGGACTTACAGTGCTACTTCTTATTTGTAAAGAAAGTAGGTATATATATTTTTATCTAATTTTACAAAATTAATTCTTACTTATTTTCAATTAGGTTATACCAAATATCAACTTCTGGAACTCGGAGCAGCAAAAAAAACGTAGAAGCAACGAATGGATTGCCAATAGAATAACCAATGGTAAAAAGAAAAACCTACATAATTCATAACTTTGGAAGGTACGATATTAAAAATTAAGCATAATTTATTTTCGATGAAAATCAGTTAAACACTCTCCATAAAATAAACTCACACAAGAAAGCGCCCAAAAATATAATTGACATAAACTTATAGGTTTATGTTTATGTAGAACGATTATAAGCATATGTCGTATATTTGCGGCCTTCGTTGTGGAACAAGTGACTGTACCAATATCTAACTACATAAAAAAATTAATAAGATAGCACAAAAATACGGTTTATAAAAGAACTGTGATTTCTTAATTTTTAAACTAACCTTGCCATTTCTTAATTAAAGTAGAAGGTAAAAGAAAACATTAAGAAATAACGAATAGTCGTCGAAATAGAACATCTCAGATGAAGGTCACGCTTTAGCAAATAAACTAATTGATCTCTTGGATTTTACAGGTCATACAGATCGTCTGTATGTCTGTGTCCTGGCTGACCTACGTCCCGCTTAAATATTTTCAATATCACGTACTTTTGTGATAATCTTAAAAAAGGTTGTTGTGAATAACTACGTCTAGTGCTAGCAAGGAGACTTTAAGTAAGCCTTTCTATAACCTAGGGCGCGCTGCGCTCTACAAACGTCCGAGGTCATTAAGTTTATTTCATACGTGATTTAAGGTCCTTATTAGGATAAATATAACAAAACCTAGATCAAAAATATGACGCTTTCCTAAAAACAGTCTACGAGATATTATAAGAAATAGGTATGTTACCGAGTACACCTTAACCACCGGCGGCCCCGAATATAGTCTAAAAATATGTCTTTAAATTTCAAAATGCCACCTAATTATGGTTTCCGCGATCGGGTTTTTTACTAGATGGCAGCACCGTGGCGAGAGGTCTAGCTGTCATAATCCACAAATCATGTTTAATCATATTTTTATTTTTTTATTTATGGCTTTTACTCCTCGCCGGTCTTGACGAGGTGAATTCTGCCAATGTCAAGGTGTACTTATGATTTTATTCAATTTATATAAAATAAAATAAAAGCAACGTTGTTCCATTAAGGCCTTGTTGATTGTAAAGTGATAGCCTCCTTACAACCACGTGGGTGGCCGAGATCCCGGATAACCGTTTGTTCAATTAAAGGGTGGTTACGCGCGCTTTGAGACAAATTTTTCATTAGCTGCACACTTGTTCGTTAGGTCACCGCACAATAAACTATCAATATTACACACTGAACTACGTAAATGAGCAAAAAACAAAAAACTATTCCAAACACGATGCAGCCATCTTGAAGCTCGAACGATTATCCTTAATCATATTTGTTTTGATTGGTGGATTTTGACAGCTACTGTCAAAAAGATCTCTCGTCACGTGAAAATCTCGTGCCGTCTAGTGAAAATCTCGATCGCGGAATTGGTGTTCTGATTGTGTGGGTAGTTTTTCGCCTGTAACTCACATCGCGGTCCGATATGTTACCATACCAAAATCCTTCGGCACAGCGCAAAAAGCGTCCACCATAAAGCTTCCAGCAAACTATTTTTGTGTCACCTGCACTTACGAGCCGTGAGTGAGCTCACACACTCATACAGGATAATCCTAACAACGGGACTCGAGACTAATCTCATATTGCCACGACTAAGCTTTGTTTTAGTTTCCCTGTTTTTGCCCGAGTCGAGGGAAAAGTAATTTGAAGTTAGAGCTTTGGTAGATGAGATGACAGTTAAATTGTTCCAGAAAAAGTTAACCGGAGCGTAGTAAACTAGCAAAATGGTTCCTATTAAAAATTAAAACCTGATTCAATTCATCATTGAAGCAGTTTTAAATAAATTAATATAAGTTCAGACTAAAACCTGAAATAAGAAGACGCAGAAAATAATCAAAATAAAAGTAATTTCAAAAATATAAAATTTTAATTCTTTAAAATTACTTTGTATCTATCAGGACGCAAAATTGTAGATACCAATATATTTAAAACAGTACAAATTCATAAAGCCAATTGTAATCTCTGCCACAATAGAGATCCACGAGCAACCTCTGCCCGTATTTCACAATATCCTGTATAGGCCTCACGTTAAGATCCCGGCCCCAATAATTACTGAGGGCTAAGCGTTAAGACCCGAATTCCGTGTTAAGCGTCCCTTAGGGATACACTACGTACATTACCACTTCCTTACTTTGACCTCTCTTACTACTTACAAGTGCCCCTTTAAGGGGAGTAATGTAGTATAGAAACGGGCGGAGGCAGCTCAAATTACGCTGGATGTGCTCATAAAGGTCCTTAGAAAATCTTGTGACAAGCTACTAAGGTCTTACTCAAATTATGTAACAGGACGTTACGATGAACTGATGTCATTGTTGCCCCGGCTTCTGAAACTGAATCCTAATGCATTGGATTAGGGTTAATATTGCATCGTCTCGAAGTTATGGAATCAAATTGAAAGCGTGTTGAATTCGTTGAGAGTTGCCCCAGGGACGTGGATTGTTTGTGTTTAGCAATTGTAACGATCACGGGTAACTTTGGCTGAACAATTATTTAAATAACTAAGCAGTTTGACTTTTCCAAGATCGGGTTTATTGGATAAACGGGATCGCTTTTAAAGCTGTTTACAAGAGCCAAGTTAGATTTTCTATAAGTACAGTCTTTTTTCCAAGGCTATAAATATAAGGCCATAAGCAATACTAACTAGGTACTTGTACCGTAAGATCAAAACCATTTTACTGAAAATATCAGCTGTCTGATATAAAACTTTGGCCCGAAAATTAGATAAAAAAACATTAAAGATTTTTCGCGATTTTGTTGTTTACCTCGTGTTTGAAAGTATCCTGTATAGGCCAGGCAATAGAGCGGTTGACCTCGCATTAACTCCTCAGTCCAAAAAAACTTTACAGCATGATACATTGTCAGGAGTAGATGGTATATATATATTTTTCCAAAAAAAAACTATTGTCCTTCTTAGGTTTTTTTATCTAAACTCTTATATCGTCTATATTTACGTTTGGAAAAATGCTCAGTCTAATTTTATTGCACTAGAAATATTGACTTGATGTATGTAACCAATGTAAAAAATATCAAAAACAAAATCCATAACTGAACATATTTTTTTATAAAAAATATTTTTTTGTATAACTCACATCGGAAATTTGCTCCGTCTTTTTTTTTACTGAAGTGACATTAAATGTATGTATTCTACGTATGACAAAAAAAATCCAAAAATTTCATCATCAAACTTTTTCAGTATAAAAATTTGCTTATTATTCGCAGTAGAATATTGCTCCGTCAATATTTTTTTTTTAATTATATTTCCTTTAAGAGTTTTCTTGCGACTGTACAAAAATCCAAAAAAATATCCTGCGTATTAAAAAGTTAAATCATGTCACAAATAAAGATACCTAATATTTCACTCGTTAGTGGAATGCGCACGTGCAGGACGCGGGACGCGGGAGCGGGGATGCGAGGGGCCATGCGCAGCGTTCTCGTTATCTTCTTTAATAAACTCAAAGAAAAAGTTTACTTTTATGGTTTTGCACGTTACTAAAATATACATTAACACTACATTAATACCCCCATACTGTTAGTAATTTTATCTTAATTGATATAATTTGTAGTGGTGCTAAACGCCTAGTCACAGTGTAAATAAAAAAGTACGCCAGTTGTAATATATTTGACACATTTTTAAAATGCATGCATGTTGTGTAGATGTGTCATATGCAGACTCCGTTATCAGTGGTGAAAATTTAATGATATCGAATCATAGGGTTGTCACACAATATTTTATTTCGAGTACAACATGTGACATATAAAAAAAAAACATAATTTTCAATTATATCACCGCTCCATGACAAAAAGGTTACATTCGTTGAGATGGTATTTTCATTAGGTAACATTTTCCGTAACTCTGATGTCTGGTTATCGCTTGTGCAATACAATTCATTTTTTGGCCATCTTTTTACACTTGTCATAATTGTTTTGAATACTTTGACCATTTCATCCTAGGAACCGTCATATATATACGATTTAACACGTTTTAACACGAACCTTAGTCATCTTACTTTAAAATTTATATGCATTTGCACAATTGTATCATGTTACTGAAAAAAAAACAAATTTATTTATTTATTAGAAAACTATAATCTAATAGGTACGCTTACCAGGCTTACCTATTCGAAAAAATAGGTATCTATTGCACAGTTATACTAAATTTAGTAACCATTTCCGCGTCGCTGAGACTGAGAAACTGAGAAAATTTTGCAAGATTATTCAGGAAATCCATACTTTTAGTGAATAAACAATTAAGTGATTAATATGACATCAATCGTAATTGCCGAAAAAAATACAATTAAGTAACTACTATTTACGGATCGGCTTGACTCCTTGGCGCTGCGTAGAGATGTAGCCTCGCTCTGCATCTTCTACCGCCTCTATCATGGAGAGTGCTCCGAGGAATTGTTCGGATTAATCCCTGCCGCCTCTTTCCGCCATCGTCCTACGCGACAGCATTACTATCATCACCACTTAGATGGTTGGAAGTTCTCAACACAAAAAAACTGGAATGAACTGTCGTCTGCGGTATTTCCGGACCGATACGACCTTCAAACCTTCAAGAAAAGAGTGTATTCCCATCTTGAAGGCCGGCAACGTGCTTGTGACCCCTCCGGTGTTGCGGGCGTCCATGGGCGGCGTTAATTGACAACATTTCATTTTTTTGAGTGCTACTTTTTATTGTATGGCCCGAAAGAACTCACAATTTTAAGAGACCCGTATTTTTTTATTTTTGCGAAAATCCATGTTTTTTAGTGGAAAAATCCATTTATATTATTACTTGGGCAGAAAATGGGCGTATGTAACAGTCGTCGAAGTATCAGCTAAATGAGGTCACATGTTGTGTTTCATACACTAAAAAAACGTTGAAATAATTACATTGATTGACATTTACGTAAAAACCATAGCGTGAGCATAGTGCGCTTAAACCACAGACCAGTAAACCTAAAGACGTAGCTTTAAACAATTATTTCATTAAAACCTATTCTGCCAAACATGCGGGGGTGAGGGCGGCGTAACATGCACTCACTGAGACTTGATTGGTTGTCCCAAGGTCAAGTGCTAGTTGACAGCCGATCGCTAGTGCTACCCGCCGTCGGCATTAAATAAATATCGATAATAGGAACTGTGACTAGGATCACCACATTTTATCGACAAAGTATCTGTCATTCTAAAAACTAAATAATACTAGTAGGTGAGTCAGATGAAATAAATAAAATAACTAAAAGTTTTTATACTATTTATTATTACTTTACAAGTAAATATAATGCTTTATTCCTACTGACCCTTAAAATGTATAAGTTTGGTAAAAACGCGTCTAATTTGGTTCTGACTTGTTTGCTTTTTTTTTGTTAAATAAGCCAATCGCACGTTTATATATTTTTCTATAACCAATTTAGTTAAATCGACTACGTGGTTCGTACTTTCGTAATCGAATTGGTGCCTCGATAAATCGGGAAACAAATCTTCATTAGCAAATGAGTGCAAGGTTTTCGTGACAAGGAATGCGGCTCTTCGATCGGGTTTGATAGTTTTATAATTATCATTACTTTTTATTATGACCTCACATCGTCGACAGATTGTTACTACCATTTCAGATGGATATATTAATCCACCTGCATCTCTTGCAAATATGAGGGAATTTCGTTTTGCTTTTAAAGATATTAAACCTTGAACACATTTACTGCATTTTATTCTTTTGCATAACGAACGCGCCACAAAGCCTGAAATATATTCTATTATGTTTTCAGCAAACATGGACAACGATGCTTCTTGAACTGCAATTGCCAACTCATCCTCATCATCTACATCATTGATATTAAATTTTGTATTATTTTTCTTTCGTTCCACCGTCATATTGATTCGATCAAGTGAAGAACAATTTAAAATTGATATATTCTCTAACGGTATACAATTTCCCGTAACAGACTGCTGCAGTTCAGTGTGAATTAACATTTTTTTGTAAATACCCTCAAACTGACGAGGAGTAGGGTTGTCATTACAACCACCAGCTGATCGTACGTTGCAGAAAAACAGCTCTATGTGATCCTGGGACACTTTATGTAGCGGCAAGTACGTCATGGGGCAAGCTTCATTTTCTATTAATTCTCTGAAAAGTATTTTTGCACTTTCGATGCAGACGCACAGTCCAAGAAATCCGGTATAGCGGCGAGATTTTACTAATTTAACATTTTTTGCCGGTTTTGGAGAAGTTTCATGAACACTAAGTGCCAGTAAATACTGTTTTACCTCATCCATTCTCCTACAAACATCCAAAAAGTTTTCTTTGTTCATTGCTCGTTTGAAACCATAACTGTGAGTTTTAGAATCCAAGATGTCATTTATGTTCATTAAAAATTGCACAGTTCCATTGACATCTTGGAATTCTTTAATTTTCAATTCTTTGTTACAAAAGTCCAGAGCGATTGCTACACTTCTACTAAAAATCTGTGTCGCCAATTTGACTTTCATTATATTTTTTTTGAAATTCATATGAGCAGAACGGAGTTTATTTGCCATATGAAAAGACTCGCTTTCTTGCAACTCATACAATTGCTCTATACGATTCCACTTGACTGCATTATTTTGACCGTCTTTTAATACGCCGTAAAATTGGAAACTGTTTCTTAGAAGCTTGACCATATGCACCGGATCTAAAAATATTGCAATTTCATCGGCGTCTACTTTGAATGTTGTCTTGAGGTTGTTAATATCTAAACAACACCCTAGCTTTTTGACTGTCGATGTATTTGTAGGACAGCCATCAAATGTCAAAGCCTTTACTTCAAAGTTTACATCTTTGCATAAACGAATGGCTTGTGTTATCAACGTGGCTTTTTGGTCAGCATTCAGTTTGTTAGCCAAAAAGTAGCCAATTGGTAACTTGAATGAAGCATTAAATGGCACGACCAAAAAAACCAAAGCTTCGGAACATTCGTCTGTGCAGTCGGTATCTAATTCGCCTCCAAAGTCAACATATCCGTACGTCCTTTCAGTCTGTGGATTATAATCAATATCATCGTTGTTAATTTTCATTTCGTCAAAAATCAGTGTTCCAAACAATTTTTGCTGTATTTGTTCAGATTTCAACTTAAGTGCATTAAAGGCTTCTTTGGTGAAACCAGGGCGACCATCGACAGTTTGATACCACTTGGATAATGTTTTTGGATGCGGCAAACACGTATTAAAAGTTTTCCTAACGTATTGATAGGCTTTAGTGGAATAAAAATTTAATGTGAGTGCAAATGTTCCCAGTTGAGGAGAATATTTTGTTCTACTTATTTTACCTGACTTAGAATTTATTGCTTGACGTTTCAGGATTTCTGAACTCTGTACGCCGATATGTTCCAAGATAGAAGTATGTTCGTCAGTAACTAATTGTTTATACTGTAGTTCCTTCAGTAGCGATTTCAATGAGGTAATCTTTTTTTTGTACGTACGATTTGAACTTTGTAAACGTTTAACTTTAATTTTTGCCTGTTTAAGTTTTTGAGAAAAGTCAGCTATAGTAATGCGAAGACGCTTTTTTCGAGGAGTACTAAAATTTGAAATTGTTTCTAAACAGTCTTCTGTGTTCTGGTCTGGTAAAATGTTGCAGCTTGCAGTAGTTTGGTTTGATGTGGAAGTGAATGCGAAATCCGTTGTTGCTTGTACAGTGGTCTGCAAATATAAAGTTTAGGTACTTATAAAGTGATGCAACGAATAGTACTTTTACGAAAACGAACACGAATACGAATAGTGGTTCACAAACTTAACTTTGCAGTTGCCTCCATATATGGTCATAGGAAATCGATTGCAAATATACGTTTGTGATACAAACAAATTATGAAATTATATTAATTACATATAGTACCTTGATTAAAGTTTGCATTTTTGTGATTAGTATAATACCTATAAAATATTCGGCGAACACGAATATTCGTAGTAAAGGTGATATTCGCCGAATACGAAGTTTCGTATTCGTATTCGTTGCATCACTACTTATAAGTAACGTTTTAAGGATTACAAACTGAACAAAGAGTTGTTTCCAATCAGATAAGAAATAATTATTTGAAAACTTACCTCTGACATAGGCATAGGTAACACAGCCGGTACTACTTCCATGTTCATTGTAATGGA
This sequence comes from Pammene aurita, assembly GCA_947086415.1. NCBI lineage: Eukaryota > Metazoa > Arthropoda > Insecta > Lepidoptera > Tortricidae > Pammene > Pammene aurita. The sequence goes on from OX352304.1 coordinate 17,925,700, forward strand.
GCTTTGATGTTGTGTTGCTTCATGACATATCTAGAAAAAATTTAAGTAATTTATGAAGAGTTTGTTTTGTTTTTTGATGTTTCAACTTTCACTTTAATTGGAAATTTATAATAACTAAAACGACAATAATATGGCTTTACTATTCCGCGGTGTAAATACGTGCTAGTTATTAGTGCCAACCGTTATACTTAGTTGCGTATTTTGTGCATGCATTAATTTTCCCACCCTCCGGTCTCCGGTCTGATGTCCGACAACGGAATAACGTGTCCAAAATGGTCGGCCATATTTAAAGCCTCGCCAAAAAATAATACAAAAAATACGCCACTAAGTATAACGGTTGGCACTAATAACAAGCACGTATTTACACGGCGGAATAGCAAAGCAATACTATTGTCGTTTTTAATAATATGGACTTCCGCAAAGTAACGCCTGATTCAATAAATTAATTTATGAAATCAAAATAAGTGTAATTTTCAACTTAGTCAGAACTCAAAATTACTAACACGACGTAAATGTACCTCTGCTGTTGGTAACGTCTGTGTCACTTTTGCAACTTCGGCAAATGTATTTCGACTTTGAGCAACAGATCCGTCCCCAGGTATCTAGAAGTATAAAAAATATGTTTAAATCATATTTATCGATTCTACACTAAATGTATTAGAGTGCATTTTCACCAAGGAACAACAAAAAATACACTTAGGTAAATTTACTTACAACTGTTGGCAGGTGCAGCGTAGGAACGGCATTTGTATACAAAATTCGTCTATTCCCTTTCGTTACTTTTAAATATTCTGACTCAAAGTGCCGAGAACATACAACACTGCTTGGAGAGGGAAACCAATCATCTGGTCGTTTTGTGGCATTAATCCATATTTCCTTCATGTTTGGGCATTTAGGAAACCTAAAAGAAAGAATACACGTTTGCTCTATAGCATGCTTTGAATGATTTTAAATCAAAAGCCACGTACCGGACGGCGCAGTGTGGGAAGGCCCCCTACAAGGTGGACTGACGACCTGATGAAGGTCGCGGGTGTCTACTGGATGCGGACGGCCTGCGACCGGTCGCAGTGGAAATCTCTGGGGGAGGCCTATGTCCAGCAGTGGACGTCGTTTGGCTGATGATGATGATGAAATCAAAAGCGCCAGTTAAGTAGATACGTAATTAGTTATCACCCTTGAGTATTATCTAGGGTTATTAGACTTATTAGGTAATTATTATTCCGTGTTGTTAACTTCTGACTTTCTGAGTAAATAACTGGCGACTGCCCATGCCCATTACTTCATGACGCATTTGAACTGAAATTTATACTTCTACATTACTAAACATAAAACCTGAATTCGTTCGAGAAGAAATATGTTGTATCCATACCATCGATACTAAACAAACACATACTATGGACATCACTAGTTCGGGCTAAGCACAATGAGTAATGCCACGAAATGTTAGACAAGGAAGGAGCGCTATACCGTGCAAGGTATTAGAGAGAGACTTTCTAAATAGACATCAACGAGTGCCGAACCGAGACTACATAAATTCATTTAATTACACGCTTAAAATATTATGTAATTTTATTGAAATCTGCTTACCTGTGAAACGAAATACCATCCTTTTGCACACCAGATGTTTTTGTGTTCTTTCCACATAATTTTACACAGCAATAATGCATTCTGTCTGTCTTCAATCATGTGAAAACTTTAATTGAATAACAACGAGTTGTGCGAGCGTCGGCCGTCAGTAGACTGAAGTTGGCGTCGGAGGCGTGGTCCTAACATAGAGTGAATGCACCGTATGCGTGACAGAGGGGGTCGCCCGGGAATAATACGTCTTTAGGTTTACTTGTCTGTGGCTTAAACAGTTTGACATTTGAAGCACAAGATAAATGTCAAAACTTAAAATATCAAACCGCTAACTTCGAAAGATATCTTAAGGATTGTTGAAAATGCCTTGCATTCAATATTACCTAATGAAAACTTACAATAGCAACACATCTTTATAGCCCAGTTATTTACTGTTCTACCATCAGCTGAGGGAAGTACTATCTGAGACTATATACAGATGGACCTGAGGAGAGGCCCATCTTGTTGTTTTTCTTGCGCCGATGTGTGTCATTATGTTGGTTTGTTTATTATATTGTGTGAGAATGTATATTTTATAGTAGGCCATGTTTCCACCACAGATGTGCTAAGTATATGAAGGTATCCGGCTAATGAATAACTGAACGAAATTAAAATAATTTTATTATAATATACCTTTTATTTCTCCCCTGATTAACACATGGTGAATTTTACTTCTCCAGTATTAACATTCTAAGTACAGGAAAGATATTTAACTTATTATTGACAAGTCATCAGAAAGTACTTAAGGACCTACTTAGGATACAGGTTTAAAAATGACAAATGTCCATACTAATAAAATAAGTACTTTATCTAAATATATAAAAGAAAGTGGTGTTAGTAAGACCGTTTATAACTCGAGAACGGCTAAACCGATTTAGATGATTTCGGATTAGTTTGAATGGTCACAGCCCTGGTTAACAGAATAAGTATTATAAAGTCACAAAACCCTTGATTTCAAAGAACAAATATGACCTTAATTAAAAGCCGGCCATGTCGGCCATTTTGTTTATTGACATTGATATGACAAGCCTGTTCGAGCTCAATATTTAAAAGTGGGTAGCAGCTCAATATTTAAATGAGGGTAGTTATAAAATTGAGTTGAAGCATTCGTAACATTGGCACGACGAGTCTGTTCAAGATCAATACATAAACGCCGGTAGCCGAGTTTGTATTACAATTATTTACCGAGTTTAAATAAACTTTTATTTTATTTTTGTGTTTGACTGTTTGTTGTCATTGTCTGTCATAATTTGATGGTGAATTGTAATAATGTTTACAAGTCGTCATATTTGTGTTGTGCCTTCGCAATCAAAGAAAAGTCTATTGCAATATTTTGAAAATCGACTATCTCAACTCTAGATAAAGCGTCAGCAACGACGTTGTCCTTTCGCTGTATACAGCCTTGGCCAGAAGTATTGAGCATAGCAGTTTTTTGTTTACAGTTTTGATGTTAAGTATTATTTCCCAATAATAACAATGTACGGTGACGTAAAATGTTATATTTCATTTATATATCTAGAAAACTTCACTTAATAACAATTTCAAGGTAAATATAAATCATGAAAACTTAAGGTCACAAAAATGCGACTTTAGGTCGGTGGGATAAATTGCAAATATTCTATGCAGTTACTACTAACTTCAACAAAACATGCCTGTTCAGTTTGAATTAAAAATATAGAAACGCTGGACTAAAGCTTCGAGTTTTGTATGAAAATCGCAAGGGTGCTCAACACTTCTGGCCAAGGCTGTATGTCGTATGTCCGTAGACAATCTTTTATATTATATATATAAAAGAAAGTCGTGTTAGTTACACTACACTCGCGATCAAAAAAATCGACTCAAACAAATTTTTAATTTCATCGTTTAATATCTCAGGAACCAATCATGAGATCAAAAAAGCAACGGTACCATTTTAGAGCTAACAGTGTCAGCTTTCAATACGAGCATGTTTTTCAGGCGAAAAATTTCAGTTCATGAAAAACAAGCTAGCATACCAAGGAGGTGTAAAATTTGGGTGCAAAAATGACCTTAACAACGAAAGAAAAAACATTTTCATGAACGAATAACAATTTATTTTTATCTTTAATACCTGGTGTTACCACCAAAAACCTTTTTCACACATGCCATGCGTCTCTTCATTGACCTTATCAGCTTCCTGATGGTATCCTGGGGGCATGCTTCCCACTCTTCGACCAAAGCTTCTTTCAGGGCCAAAATTGTTTCCGGAGCAGGATTGCGAGCTCGAACCTTGCGTTTCAGGTAATCCCATAAGTGCTCGATAGGATTTAAATCAGGACTCAGAGGTGGCCACTTCAGAGTCGGGATGCCAACTGCGTCAAGGTACTCCTTTGTGACGCGGGCGGTATGACAAGGGGCGTTGTCTTGCATGAAATGGAACCCCTCGTCAAAGAACCCGGCGTAGGGGACGACATGGTCTTGCAGTATGTCGGTGATGTACCTGTCTGCATTCAAACCACCGCCTCGACCCCCGCCATCAACAAAAACCAGCTCGGTCCGCCCCTCCATGGAAATCCCCGCCCACATCATGACGGAACCTCCACCGTAGGCGACTGTTTCAGCGAAGCAACACTGGGCGAACCTCTCTCCAGGTCTTCGGTACACCCGTCCTCTTCTGTCGCTGCCATGGAGACACACTCTGCACTCGTCGCTGAAGAGTACGCGGCTCCATTGGTCGTAGGTCCAATTTTCGTAGGTCGCCACGAATTCCTTCCGAGCGTCCCGATGCCTCTGAGTCAGTTTGGGCCCAGTAGCAGGTCTTCTTGGGGTAAGGTTGGCTTCCTTGAGTCTCTGCCGAACTGTTGAGGTGCTAACAGGCACAACCCGGTTCCGCATCAGGTCTTGCTGGATGGCAACAGCGGTACGGTGGCGATTACGAAGACTGGAGGTGGCGATGAAGCGGTCATCCCTCTCCGATGTGCACCGCTGACGGCCAGATCCTTGTTTCCGTTTCAAGGTTCCAAACCGACAAAACCGACGATAAACTCTGGAGACAGCAGACTGGCTTAAATTCAGCTGCTCAGCAACAGAACGCTGCGAGAATCCTCGATTCACCAAGGTGACGACTTCGGTGGCTTCAGCTTCGGTGGTATCCATTTTTCGAAGGTGATTCCGGTGTAAGATTGCGAGGAGATGTGCACTGGTCAACTTCTGATAAGCGAATGATAAGAAATAACCGGTTACACCAGTTTTTATTGGTCTCAAGAGGGCACAACTCGTGCATATCATAACCATGTAAAATGCCATTTTGTACAAAAACTGCGATAACCTAAAAACTACGCAACTGAGATCGATGTCTTTTACTGTTTTTTGTAGCTGAATAAATTCGTAATAAAATTGCATTCAAAGTTTTATTAAAATATTTCCCGCTTTCCGGAAATACGACCAAAAGTAAAAAATGTTGCTTGAGTCGATTTTTTTGATCGCGAGTGTATTTATAACACAAGAACGGCTGAACCAATTTGGCTGAAAATTGGTGGGGCGGTAGCTTAGAACAAGAAGACGGACATAGGATACTTTTTATCCCATTCCCGCGGAACGTGACATAAAACGTGGTATAACAAAACGCTATATACCATTTATAACTCAAGAACGGCTGAACCGATTTTCATGATCTTTGATTTTTAACCGACATCAAGATTTCAAAAGAGGATGTTCTCAATTCGGCGTGTATGTTTTTTTTTAGTTTATATATATATTAGAGATTGGTCCCGTTTTTGTCAATACGCAGTTCAGATGATGGGATCCATGAGGAATCGAGGGAACTCCTCAAACTTTAAAGGCATACATAAACATATTTTTATCAAGAAATCCATCATTTTCATTCAAAACAGTGAATCATTTCAAGAATTATTAATTTATTTTCTAAAGCTGTTTTATTATTAATTGTACCGTCTTTTATAATTTCATATTTGTGTATTAAAATATAACAGGGTAGAAACTAGAAGCCGATAAAAAATTTTTACCCCTACTTCATGTGAACCTTACCCAAAAAAAATGTTAACTTCAGTTTTTATTTCACCATTTTTTCAAGAAGATCATTTGAAGAAGTAGATCTGCTGATGATGATCAGAATGGAACTCTTCAACGATGCATAGTTCACGTTTGGCGATTTGTCCTCTTCGCTGTGTTTGTTAAGCAAGTTTGATTGTCAGGACAAATTTTCGTCAACCTCAAGTTCTGATTATGGGATCCATGAGGAATCGAGGGAACTCCTCAAATCTTAAGGGCATACACATAGTGATTTTTCTATTTTTTTCAACAAATAAAGATTTTCATTCAAAAGAGTGACATTTGATAAAGTGGAACTGCTGATGATGATCAGAACGGAACTCTTCAACGACGCATAGTCCACGTTTGGCGATTTGTCCTCTTCGCTGTGTTTGTTAAGCAAATTATTTCATTGTATGGAGTCTAAGAGTACACCATCTACATAATAATCTTTCACCAGCTTTCACCATTGAAGTCGGGTTTTTTTTTCTTAAAAAATATTTGGATGTACATATCTCCACCCCAAATAACAGAATAACTATTAAAATATTGGAGAAACTAAAAAGAAAATGGAACATAATCTATGGAAGTAGGGTTACCAGGCCCAAAAATGAAAAAGCCGCTTAATTTAGCCGGACATTTGATCCCAAAAGCCGGACATGCCTTTTTTGCATACGCTACGCTGGTCTTTCGAATCGTGCCACTGGCGTGACTGGCGCGTAGCGTAAGTCAGACAAGCCTAACAAAAGCCGGACAGGCCGGACGAGGAATTATTTGGCCGGACACACTGGTAAAAAGCCAAACATGTCCGGCTAACACCTGGCAACCCTATATGGAAGTTAAGAAAGTGTAAGTCCGTTAATAGGAGTGGATGAAGACAATGGGAGGAGGTGGAGACGATGAGACTGACGTAGTGTAAGAGTCAGTGGGAATGGAGTCGATGGAATGGGAGTGACGTAGGAGTCGGTGGGAGAAGGGTGGTGGAAGAGAGTGAGAGAAGGGTGGACAAGAGTGGGAGATGGTTGGACAACAGTGGGAGAGTGGTAGGAGACGGCAGGACTGGCGTAGGAGTGAACTTGAGGTCGACGGGAGTCTGTGGAAGTTGGCGGTACGAAGTTCGCCGGGTCAGCTAGTTTCCTATAAAATGTAATTTATTTACCACAATCCAAAACAACTTTGGCTCGTGACATTTTAATTGATATAATTTCTCAGTTTTATCTGTAAACGGACATTTCAACTTAAAATCCAAATCGTCACAGATTCCGTTTGGAGAAGCACAAACAGTCATCCATTTTATGATTGTTGGCTTCTTGGAGAAACTCTTGAAGATTTGGGACGTCAGCATCACTTCTATACTGTTTTCGTTTACAAATAGTAAAGGCCAGTTTGTACATAAGAACTCCGCGAAAATAACGAAGCTTCGCTCTTGTGCCAGGCAAATTATATTTATCAGAGCTTTGCAAAAACTCACACGCGGCAAGCTCCTGCTGTCAGCTTTGACAAATCTTTCTGAGTTTCTCGTGTCCGCTTCGTTGTAGAGGTATTGGTCAATACCCAACCGGGGTATTTTCCGAGGATTCCCTGAATTCCATCGTCGGGTCGTCGTAGAAGAAAACTGTCCGGGATCCGTGAAAAAGCGAAAATTGTAGTCGTCGTTGAAGAATGAATGCAATCCGGGGTCTGTTAGAAAGCGAGTTGTGGTCGTCGTGGAAGAAGGCAGTCCAGAGTCCGTGACAAATCGCAACACGTAGATAATTAAATTAATATATATACTATAATATAATAACGTTTTTTCATAGTGGTAGTATTGAATCAGCCGTGTGACGTCATTTTCCGGTTTACATATTTTGGTGATTTCTCCAAAAATTACTGAAAAAAAAAAATCAAAAAAAATGGTTTTTGTGTTCTACAAATGTATTTCTCGAAATGGTTTGGAAATATTGAAATATTATCAATTGCTTACCATCAGGCGATTCGTCTGCTCGTTTGCCTCCTATTTCATAAAAAAAAAACCTAATTAAACCTCGTTAAAGTCCTTTGCCTTAATATACAGGGTGGAAAAATAAATCGGGCCCTGGAGGAAGACTACCTTAAAACGTTGAGATAGCTCAATTCACTGAAAGGAAACATTCTTTAATTTCTTTAAAGGGACTTAACTGCATTTACATTTTTTTGGAAAAGAGTACAGTTTTCAAAATAAGTACCTATTTATTTTGTAATTTTTGCCATAAATAATTTTTATGACAAGTGATGCCAATCGATCCTGTTTCCAACGAGGATAAAAACTTCTAAATACCAACTAAGTTTAGGGCACAAGAGAACACATAAATAATAATAATAATATTTTTCATACAATTAGTATGGAATAAAGTGAAAATTAAGAAAAAAACCGGCCAAGAGCGTGTCGGGCCACGCTCAGTGTAGGGTTCCGTAGTTTTTCGTCCGTCACAGTAAGTGTCCCCACGAGTTAAAATAACACCGCCATGTAGGATATGATATGAGCGTTCTACGTACAGCGACATCTATCGGCAAATTAAGTAAACTATTGCGCGCGAGCTTAAAGTATGGAAGATGATTTTTATGGGATAATTCTTTATTGCGTGAACCGATTTTCACCGTTTTCACTTTATTTGAAAGCAAGTCTTTTCATTGTAATTTTGTAGAAATTACAGGTACAGGACACACCTGCTTATGCGGTTAAATTACAAACTTAGTTCAGAAATAATTTTGTATTTTTTTTTCAAAAACTATTCAACCTATCAAGTTCAAAATAATTTTCCTAGAAAGTTTTTATAAAGGTTTACTTTTCAGATTTTTTTCATATTTTTAAAACTTTTGGTTCAAAAGTTAGAGGGGGGGGACACATTTTTTTACTTCTGGAGCGATTATTTCCGACAATATTTACATAATCAAAAAATGATTTTAGTAAACCCTATTCATTTCTAAATACCTATCCAACAATATATCACACGTTAGGGTTGAAATGAAAAAAAAAATCAATCCCCACTTTACGTATAGGGGAGGTACCCTAATAAAACATTTTTTTCCACTTTTTATTTTACCACATTGTCGGCGTGATTGATATACATATTAGTACCAAATTTCAGCTTTCTAGTGCTAATGGTCACTGAGATTATCCGCGGACGGACGGACGGACGGACGGACGGACGGACGGGCAGACATGGCGAAACTATATGGGTTCCTAGTTGACTACGGAACCCTAAAAACTGTGAATGCAGTTTTAGTTTTTAGGAAAAATAAAAGAATGTTTCCTTTGAGCGAATCTCAAGGTTTTAAGGTAGTTTCCCTCCAGGGCCCGAGTTATTTTTCCACCCTGTATAAATAAAATAAGTATATAGCTTACATCAAAATATATATACGTCATGTTAAGAAAACAAAACTATTTTGTAATTTTTTTTGAAATTGTGATTTTCTTTAAGTTGAAACAGATTTTTACAAAAAGATTTATTCAATCGGTCACTAATGTAACTGTGGTGATGAAAATTTGTTCCTGTTGTTCCTCATTAGGGACATAGGGCTCGCATAAAAGTTTTGCAGTTGCCACGATCTTAAACGGCAACTTCTAGCCGAGACCGGCTTAGGCTACATTTGTCTCAACTTATCGCCTCTTTGTATTGCGGGTTTGGGGGGGCGACCCGACATCCTACTGCCAGTAGATTGCCAGCGGAGACTATGTGGATAAGTGGTTATCCGGTTTTCGGAGTAAGTATTCGCTTCGATCCATACAGATACAAATAATTTATTGTACCTACGACACAACACATGACAATGGCCAGTGTTTGGCGTACAATAATGTTGATTCTATTGCATGTTATGTCATTGAATGTCTAATAATGTTTATGGTTATATCAACCATAGGTAGATGCCAAAAAAAAAGATGCTGCCTGCTGGCCTCGCCTCGGATACCGGAGGACTTGGTCACTTTTTCTAAAGCATATGACATCTATTTACTCGTATTTCGACTTATAACAAAAGAAATAATTAAATATTACACACAGAGAAAAAAATACAGTTGTCACAGGTGAATTACTCAACAGACATAAATCTTATTTCAGCGTCATTTATAAGTACAACTTATGTTTTAATTTGGGTAAAATAAAAGGTTTAAGTCATCTGGCAAATGCGCTGTTTCGGATATGTTTTGATATACCCGTTATGAAGAAGCGGAGGGCGGCGACAAAAAGTCGCGCGTACCAGATCTGTGGGCACGGCAGTTCCCCTGCCAAGTCGAGCAAAACAAAGGCACGGCCGAACCATCCTTTTTCCGAAGCCATTCAGGCCATTTTCGACCCCCCTCTAATTCTGTTATCGATAAGGCTAGAAGGCTGAAATTTCTGTGACAAAGAGGCCATAACACAAGGAAGATCCCAATATCATTGAATTTCACTATGTACTTTAAGAACTATTGCAAGTCAAAATTCCTTAATTTTGTCACTGACTCACTGATTACGATCATCGTATATTTAAAATACTTCTAGCAGTCCCACAAGATCCAAATTTTGAACACTTCTAACTTCTAGGGTTAACTCTTAGACTATAAAGCCACTGAAAATTAAAACATACCGCAATATCCCGGGTTCTCTAGTTTGACAAACCGCACAGTTAACATTGTAATCCCATATAAATATATGCAGAAACAAAGGTATTTTTTCTGTTTCTTTTTATTATAAAAATATAAACATCTAATATTCAAAAGATCAGAATGACATGTTGTTAGTAAACTCCGGCACACCGGCTTGGTTTTACATTAGACCTCATTACTTTTTGAAGTAGGAGAACTGCGTTGCGAGGCTGGCATTATTGTACATGTAATGTTTTTGATGGGATACAATTTATTGCTTTAGAAATTTATATGTACTCTCTTCTCTCTAGTGATTACTTGCCGAGTACTACCCAGCTAGGTAGATGTGTACCAGGTCAGTAATTTGTTCTAAGGGTGTGCCCTTAGGACAAATTACTGGCCTAGTGGCTTAGTGTCACAACACTAAAATGCTCAAACTTGGTTGAGGCATATAGCATGCGTACCTTGATACCGGTAGGGCGTTTCTCAAAAAGTCCTCGGCAATGCGCCAAGGGTCATGTTTCTGCGCTGAACAAACGTTAGCGGCATCTATGTAACTCGATCAATGTACCATCTGTTGGTAGGCGGCGTGACTAGTGTCGAAGCGTAGTTGTATCGGTGCATGCGGCTGCATTGTGTGCATTATAACACTACAAGCGTCATCTGTTGGCGAGTAGTGGTCATGGTGTTCTATTTAGTGAGGCAATGATACCCTGATGCTTCAATTAAATACTAAATTGTTTAATTAATAATACGCCATCAAAATATTTATTAAAATTATAATGATACGAGTTAAGTACAAATATGAAATTAGACAATAATATAATTGAAGTAACTTACTCCACTTTTTTCACTATGGCGCAAGCATAGCTGAGTCGTAACCGCGCATGCTAAACTGGACTCATAAGCTGAAGCACGACGACATATTACTGCGTGCTCACTCGCTTTAAAAGGCTAGACAAATTTTTCATTTCGAGATTTGACGTATTGTATGTGGAATATTTTTTGGAAATTTCGATTGTGGCTGTTGAATTGACTACCTTACGTGGATAAAAAACGAAACCAGGCTGAGGAATTTTCCATAAAGTTTATGAAATATACTGTAATAACAATTTTATTTTTAGAATTTTTTTTTGGATATTCGTAAATATTATGCTAAAATAAGATTAACGTAACACCCACTGTTACAAACCTGACTGAGAAATTTTCCAAACAAAATGACGAGTGTTACCAATTACTTTTGAATAAAAGTGACAGTTTTATTTGTTTTTTTTTTAACTTTTGACAGTATCTGTCAGTAATCAAAATAATTTGTTTAGTGAAAAAAATATACACTGAGAAAAATTCCAGTACAAAGTATTAAGCTTTTTGTAAAAATACCAAAACTGACATACTTCTTTTTTTTGAAAAATAGTGTTTTGTGTTTGTTATGACCTATAGGATGTAGTATACTACATTGCTAGGATGTAGTATACTACATCCTAGCAAAAGAATAATCGACTGAGGAATTAATGCGAGGTCTCCATACAACGACCCGGTAGATTTCCCACACTAGTAAGTTTTAAGTGTTTTCGTAACAATAATGTCCTTTTATTACAAGCGGATGAGAAAATAATAGGTTATTGAATAAAATATTAGCAACTTTATTTAGGTAGAATTCGTACACCCCGAGTTCATAGTTAAATCACAAACGCAAACCGAGAATTTAATTTACTTATGGCCTGTTTCACAATCTCCAGTTAAAGCATACCTGTCAGATAAATGTTTGCTGTCCTTTTCGTTTATATGACTGGAGAAAAGGATAGCAATAATTTTAACTGGCAGATAAGTTTATCTGGAGATTGTGAAACAGGCCCTAACTAAAATAAGTATTTTTACAAAATGTCTGCTCCAATATTTGAACAAAAAATTACAGTAAAAAAAATTTCGAGTGACAAAACCCCGCAAATCATGTTAAGAATTTTGTGTAAAAAATAACTAGCCAATTTTTGACTTACACTGGGGACTTGGTGAAAGTTTAAGAATCTAAGTCGAGTAGAATGGGAAAATCAAAGGGTGCACGGGTCTGGAGTACTCAAACTTTCAACCACACTTTAAAGTGCTACGTATTATGAATCTGTGAGATGCGCAGGCGGAACTTCACTGAGCGTTGCTTAAACGCGTTTCAGTTCGGCATACAGGAAACTTGTTTAGTCTAGGCTAAGTGTTGACTCCACTATGAGAACAGAATATTATGGACCATTGCTGGAGTGAAGTTTGTTTTAAACTTGATTTAATTTGAGAGACAGCGAAACATATAAAGTTTGATTAAGAAAAATCAGGATTTTTTAAAGATGAATAAAGAGCTTATTAGTAATATTCGGACGTATAAAAAATCTTACCATTTTAGGAAACAGTACATATTAATATAAATTATGTAGATAGTGTATATGCATTTCACAAATATCTGGCCACCTTATACGATTTTAAGCTAACATGGTCATTAACATTACAAAAACTGTTTAAAACGCCACCACCTCCCACCTCCTCCTCCTCTGGCCACTTGACAGTAGTCCAATGCAGTAAGTAAATATTTCTCTCCAAACCTATTACCTTCATCAAGAACCTGGATTCGAAATTCGAGATGGAATCCGCAAAATTTGCCATTTCGTATTAACGAACCCAATATTTAGTTGCGCCATTCGGCTTGCAATGTCCATTATAAAATAATCTTTCTCGAGTACACACTGTGGGTTTCCGCGAGGGTTTCAATGGGTCACGGTTTACTGGTCGTTTTTGGCTGAGTATGCAGTTTGTAGATTATAGTCGGGCATTTACTGGTGAAATATCCGGACAACGGACTAAGAGGTTAATTTACGAATACAACTATTCGGAATTTCGCAGATGTAATAACCGAGAGGGGAGGGAGTTAAGCTGATTTGTTTTCGTTTTGCGATTGGCTTTTGTTTTGCCTCGTAGTTTATCACAGATTGACTAGATTGAGACGGTATAGTAAGAGAGCCCATGACACTGAACCTAGTTCGACAAGTCTCCTAATCCAAGACGCGTCTAATATATAATTAGACGTGTCTTTAATGGGGGAACACGAAATGCCGATGCTGAAATGCAAAAAAAGTGGTGGCGTATTTCAATATTTTTTTTGAAAAAAAAAACCGGTTTCTAGTACGATAAGTCTCCTAAATTTCCTTTGTTCCTCGAAGCAGGGGAGGGGTCGGGCTACACGATAATGCGGTGCTGCAAGCCCCCGTGCGTGGCCTTGTTAGAGGCAGCAGCATCACAAGATTGTAGATGTATGAAAACTTATCGATGTCATGGGCTCTCTTACTAGTAAAGCCTGTTACGGTGTAATTGTTATAATAAAATATAAATATTCATTTGTTTCTTACAAAGCTTCGCGTTATCGTATCGATATAAAGAATCAATATTGTGTTTATATTTAGCAAAAATTGGTCAGAAATGCGCAATGGTTTAAGAGGACTTTCATCCCACGAGTTCCACGACAAACCAAGAACTGAGCTTATTTTCAAGAACGAAATTTCATGTTAGACCATAAAAATTTATAAATTTGATAACCAATTTTTAAATTAAATATTAGTGCGACGTACTTGTCCTTATTTATTAAGCCACACGCCGAGTTCTAAATGAAATTAGTAGATACATATAGTCATATATGTAGTAATCTTTTTAGGGTTCCGTAGTCAACTAGGAACCCTTATAGTTTCGCTTTGTCTGCCCGTCCGTCCGTCCGTCCGTCCGTCCGCGGATAATCTCAGTGACCGTTAGCACTAGAAAGCTGAAATTTGGTGCTAATATGTATATCAATCACGCCGATAAAGTGGTAAAATAAAAAGTGTTTTTTTTTTTTTATTAGGGTACCTCCCCTATACGTAAAGTGGGGAGTGATTTTTTTTTTCATTTCAAGCCTAACGTGTGATATATTGTTGGATAGGTATTTAAAAATGAATAGGGGTTTCCTAAAATCATTTTTCGATAATGTAAATATTTTCGGAAATAATCGCTCCAGAAGTAAAAAAATATGCGTCCCCCCCCCTCTAACTTTTGAACCATAAGTTTTAAAAATATGAAAAAAATCTCAAAAGTAGAACTTTATAAAAACTTTCTAGGAAAATTATTTTGAACTTGATAGGATGAATAGTTTTTTAAAAAAAATTACAGAATAATTTCTGAACTAAGTTTGTGATTTAACCGCATAAGCAGGTGTTTATTGTACCTGTAATTTCTACAAAATTACAATGAAATGACGTGCTTTCAAATAAAGTAAAAACGGTGAAAATCGGTTCACGCAATAAATAATTATTCCATAAAAATCATCTTCCATACTTTAAGCTCGCGCGCAATAGTTTACTTAATTTTCCGATAGATGTCGCTGTACGTGGAACTCTCATATCATATCCTACATGGCGGTGTTATTAACTCTTAAGTGGGGACACTTACTGTGACGGACGGAAAACTACGGAACCCTACACTGAGCGTGGCCCGACACGCTCTTGGCCGGTTTTTCTAAGTAAATATTATGGTAGTTCATATGTATGACTAATTATTTATTAATTTAATTAGTTTACGCACAATAATAACAATTGCTTTATATTACTCTGTTTTAAATAAATGACTATTCGAACACTGTTATATTAAAATAAGGTTATACAGTATTTCTCAAGATAGGCGAATTTTCATATTCTTTTATAGAAATAAATTCTTAAACCATATACCATATATTTTAAAGCAAGAAAAGAAAAGTTCACGTTAAAAATTACACAATAATAAACTCTTAATAATTATAGTGGTTGGGCATTATTATTGTAAATAGTACTTTAAAGCACGACTTAACCCTTTATAAGGCAAAAGGGTGTCAGAAATTAAGCGAAATTGAACCCTATCGCTTTGAGATAAAGTTCAAATAATGGTGGGAAATATATTCCCTCTGCCTTATAAAGGCTTAAGTCGTGTATCAGTAATGTCTAACCGTCACATTCCTGACAAAATGTATGGTCAATTTTGTGACGATTGCTAAGCGGCCGTTAATAATTCACAGGTAAGTAAAAATGCCTAGTTACCTTCTTAGCGTAGCTATTATTAAAAATAAAACTTCAATTTATTTTATCTACACTCATATTGTAAGTTCTCTAAAACGTGTTCGAAAACGGTAGGCGACGACGACCACGATAGACCACGACCGATTTTACTATGATAAGCTTTTTATCCGTAGCAGTAACGTAATTTTAACTTTTCATGCTCAATTATTGATGTGCTATGAGTTTTGATAACATAATGTACACCTGCACCCTCCCGGGGATCCGCCGACAGCCCGACACGCGCCCGCGCGACCGCCGGCACACGAGAGTTGGCCATGGTGGCGGTGCGATGGCGGCCATTCTATGGTTTCCAAATAAGGCATTTAGAATAAATAATATGAGTGTAGATAAAGCAGTGTATGCAACTGTACGTAATTAGGCCTTAAAACACTCGTGTGATCTTATTATGAACCACACTCATGTTTTAAGGACCCTTATTACGTAACAGTTATATAAACTACTATAATTTAGCATCATAATTCTTAAATAAATTTAAAATGTTTGTAAAAGTTTAAAAGAATTGTGTAGTAGTAGTAATTAGAGCGTTGTTTAATCGTTTTTTTCGTACGTATCAAATTGCATCAATTAAAATGCAATAAAATATGAGTTGATGGCATTCCACACCTGATCTGCTGGAACGCAATATGTTTTCAAACTTTTAAAATAAAATAGAACAATTTGATAATAGGGCGGAAATCATGCCATTATCGTACGAGTCCCACCCCAAGATGTCTCGGGACCAGAGGAACATTAAGTAAACTTATTGTTTTGTTTTTGTTTGTACAGAAGTACAAACGTTTTAAATACTTCAAAAGAGCTCAAAGAGGACCCAGTGTGTTCACGACGAGGGACCCTCTTGTTTCTTTAGTCGTCAGGTCGTTACACAGTGAATCCTGCTTGTAAAGGGTCAGCAATGCACACGTGACAGCTCTGGAGTTTCAGTCGTCCATAGGCTACGATAGCTGCTTACTATAAGGCTTGTTTGACACCATCGTGGTATTAAAAAATACTTGTACCCGTTTAGGTCAAATTTTACGAGTGAAATTTGTTTTGTTTGTTTGATAGTTAAGTTGGATGGGAATAAAATAAAAGCCTTTCTTTTTTCAAGAAATTTAAAGTTTTTTTTTCTATGTTTTGAAACCGGAAATCAGTAAATCCCTAAATATAAGTAGGTTTATTGCAAAATAATTTGTTTTTTTTTTTGCAAAATAATCGCTTCAATCGCAGTATTTGGTTTAAAATAAATACGTTATGTATATGATACTGTAAAGGTTTACTACCTTTACAACCTCTTCTCGAACACTGTCTGATCTGACACGGTGTTATCAACCGGCTTCAAGATTGCGAAGGAGGAGGTTATCAAGTCGTCGCAATCTTTGTTTTTGCAACATATTTTTTTTATGTATGTTCACCGATTATTCGAAGACGGCTGCATTGATTTGGAAAATTCATTTTTAGGGTTCCGTAGTCAACTAGGAACCCTTATAGTTTCGCCATGTCTGCCCGTCCGTCCGTCCGTCCGTCCGCGGATAATCTCAGTGACCGTTAGCACTAGAAAGCTGAAATTTGGTACTAATATGTATATCAATCACGCCGACAAAGTGGTAAAATAAAAAGTGGATTTTTTTTTATTAGGGTACCTCCCCTATACGTAAAGTGGGGAGTGATTTTTTTTTTCATTTCAACCCCAACGTGTGATATATTATTGGATAGGTATTTAAAAATGAAAATTCCCAAAATCATTTTTCGATAATGTAAATATTTTCGGAAATAATCGCTCCAGAAGTAAAAAAATATGCGTCCCCCCCCCTCTAACTTTTGAACCATAAGTTTTAAAAATATGAAAAAAATCTCAAAAGTAGAACTTTATAAAAACTTCCTAGAAAATTTTTTTTGAACTTGATAGGATGAATAGTTTTTGAAAAAAAGATACAAAATAATTTCTGAAATAAGTTTGTAATTTAACCGTATAAGCAGGTGTTTATTGTACCTGTAATTTCTACAAAATTACAATGAAATGACGTGCTTTCAAATAAAGAAAAAACGGTGAAAATCGGTTCACGCATTAAAGAATTATCCCATAAAATTCATCTTCCATACTTTATGCTCGCGCGCAATAGTTTACTTAATTTGCCGATAGATGTCGCTGTACGTGGAACTCTCATATCATATCCTACATGGCGGTGTTATTAACTCTTAAGTGGGGACACTTACTGTGACGGACGGAAAACTACGGAACCCTACAGTGAGCGTGGCCCGACACGCTCTTGGCCGGTTTTTTATATCTAAATAATATATAAAAATACGAAAGATTGCTATTTTTAGGACATGACCTTATTAAAAGATTGTGGCTCTCATAATTCCCGTTTCAGTAAGAAACCTCTCAAGGACTTGTATCAAGAGATAAGAAGCGTTGAAGAGGTAATCTCGAGATTTGAAGCTGCTCTCAAAACCAGGTGAGCGTGACTCTCAAACGACTCTAATGACTACAGGGGAATATTTTAATACTTTCTTTTTACTTCACATCATGCTTGTTTATGATGATAATTTACCTATGTTTTAGTTCTACATTTTCGTAATATGAATGTTTTTTATCAAATGATTCTGAAAGTAGATACCTATTTCAGAAAGGTTTTTTATTTAAACCATTTTGTAATAAACTATTAATCCTAAATACTTAAGTTTTGAACTTATAACGTAAGAAAAAAAAAATACTCATCATAATGATAATATATGAAGCATGACAAATTTGTCACAAATGACATTAACACATTAATAAACGTCAAAATTTAATGTTTTCATTCGTAACCTGAAAACAAGAATCCGTTGGGACCAACTACCGCACCTAAACCAACATTGACACTTTTAATTCATCAAGGTTCTGTTTAGCTAAATGTAGTAATGAAATAGCAATCCTCATGACGGGTATTTAGAGTTCCTTATCCAAAGAAATTATGAAAGAGTTACGAGTTTTTGGAAGTCATTGTTTTATTTACTTAAACATCACTCGGGGTACTCGTAAAAAAACAATGTTAATAACAACTGTTTTACAATGGGCTTAATTAAGTGATCCTGAACATGCGATGGCTCAACTTTAGTGTTAAAGCCACGTGCTTGAATGGCACAGTAAGTTTTACTATAATGTAACGACACATTAAACGGGATGATCAAATCACTGACAAAAATCTATGCGATATTCTGGTTTAAACTCGTCATCATATCAAGCATCGTCTTATAAGTAAGTTTAGCACCTGAGAAAGTTTTAAGTTTAATTTTAAGTTTTTTATTAACAAAATATGATCGATACCCCCAGATACCCCATTGACATGTACACACCAATGACACCTGTATATGTTCTTGCAAATAATATGAAATGAATGATTTTATTAAAATTATGAGTGAAAATCGTGCGAATTTAAATCAGGACATTGAAATGAATTCTTTATTATTATTACAGGTACAAAACGACGGTAGAAAACAACGGATATTGCCAAACGTAAACTTTAAGAACAGGTTGACATGTGCGCTGCCCTTTACTTACAAGTACTTACTCAGACAAACTTCCTCACCACAAGGAATTCAAAACATACAGAAAAAGTGATCTTACCTACGTTGTGTTACGGTCTCACTCAGAATCCGACTCCCAGGTCGGAGATGAACATATATTCGTGGCAATAACACTAAAGTGGCCGGTGGGACCCGCGGATTTAAAGAGCCCGGTGCACGGCACGTCTTAACGCTGCAGTGTTGAATGCACTTAATTCTGTTGCAGTTTTATTGCAGCGGAAACGAGGAAAGATAACTGTTTATTTGGGTGTATGTTTTGCTGTAAGAAATTAATTTAGCAGCTTTGGTCTGGTGTGTAAAGTGTGAAGTATTAAATGCGTTTAGCGCCATTTGAAACTTTATAGAACGAAACTGCGTTATAAACTTTACTTAAATGGATAAATGGTTAAAAAATGTTAAGTATAATGTATAACTCATTAATTTTAATATTTGCGCGCACCAATCTGACGTCAATATGGCGAATATATATGAAATTTTATAAAAAAAGGTTCATATTCAAAAGTATACTATGAAATATAGACAAGTTTTAATACTTGTAAAATTTCCTTGATATTCCTATATCATGTATCTACGCATTTAATGGACGTTTATAGTTGCCTGGTACAGAATGCTTTTTGGTATTAAGCGTACTTTCCTGTATTGTATTAAAATAATGGTTTACTGTGGTCAGTAACATTCAGACTACCTATTTCAAACCAACAATGCATGCAAATACAGTGAAATAATACCTGAATTTGTTTGTATCGTCAAATGCAGGAATTTTCTCACACAGCAGTTTCTCACCCAACAAGGCACTTACCTCATCTTCCATCTCTGTCAATTCGGAAGCCTTGCACTTGTCGTCTACCTCTATTAATAAAGATTTCCTAACCAACGGTTCCGTAATGCGGCCTACGTCTCTCTAAGGCTTAGCAGGCAAAGATTGAGATGCAGAGGCGTTATTACTTTTTCCGCAAATGGTAAAGTTTACGTGCTTATGCTCGACACGCTAATGCCCAATAGTTGACACCTTGTCGCCTTTAATGCGAATGATTCCAGTTTAAAGATGACATGACATGTATTTACGTATTGGGTAATAAACAGACATGTGAATTTATGTACCTACAAAGTGCTAGACAGTCACCAGCAATAAAGTTCATGTCGTAAAACACCTGACATGGCCGAATGGCTCTACAATAATTTTAAACACAATCGGCCAAGAGCGTGTCGGGCCACGCTCAGTGTAGGGTTCCGTAGTTTTCTGTCCGTCACAGTAAGTGTCCCCACTGAGTTTTTGAAAGCACGTCATTTCTTTGTGATTATGTAGAAATTACTGGTACAGATACACCTGCTTATACGGTTAAATTACAAACTTAGTTCAGAAATTATTTTGTAATTTTTTTTCAAAAACTATTCAACCTATCAAGTTCAAAATAATTTTCCTAGAAAGTTTTTATAAAGTTCTACTTTTGAGATTTTTTTCATATTTTTAAAACTGAAATGTTAGAGGGGGGGACACATTTTTTTTTACTTCTGGAGCGATTATTTCCGAAAATATTTACATTATCAAAAAATGATTTTAGTAAACCCCTATTCATTTTTAAATACCTATCCAACAATATATCACACGTTAGGGTTGAAATGAAAAAAAAAAAATCACTCCCCACTTTACGTATAGGGGAGGTACCCTAAAAAACATTTTTTCCCACTTTTTATTTACCACTTTGTCGGCGTGATTGATATACATATTAGTACCAAATTTCAGCTTTCTAGTGCTAACGGTCACTGAGATTATCCGCGGACGGACGGACGGACGGACGGACAGACATGGCGAATCTATAAGGGTTCCTAGTTGACTACGGAACCCTAATAAGGGCTTCCTTTCCAAAAGCAAATGCTCGAACTGCAGTAAAAAATACTCAAATCACTATAGGTATGCCTATAATAGTTGAAAAGTTCCCTCAATTTATCCAGGTCCTGACTAGTGTTCCTTCGAAATCTTGAAGTCGGTTTAAAAAGATTGTGCATATATTTTTTGCGCGCCCCATTGTACTTATACAACATATTATTGCAGTTGTATGTACACTCTGTGCTAATGAGGTTGCTACTCTTAGACTGAGGGTGTGTTACGTTCGTCTTAAGGTGTGAAGCGAAGCGTACAGAGGGGCGTTTTAGGTCAATAGGGAACAACGGGAGCATACCTAATAAACTTTGCTGCGGCGAAATGTTGTCGGAATAACCGCTTACTTAATAAAGTGCTTTTTGGTTTGCTTAAAAAATATGGCTTTCGGGTTAATTTCACAAGCGTTTCAAACGCCGGTTCATTTGTTGAGAGTTGCTAGTAGACTATAGATAACACAATTTTCGAATAATTTTATGTCTTCTACAAATTATTTTTATGTCATACATTCGGAACATAATTGAATCGGCGGTTGAAAAGCTACTTCCCCCCCCCTCCCCCTTCTCCTCCTAGCATTTGTCCCAGCCTTTTGCTCTATTGAGCCTGGGGTCCACTCGGCAACTTAATCCCAGGAATTGGCATAGGCACTGGTTTTGAGTTAGTGGTTGAAAAGCTCTGTGCAAATAAAAAATACGAAAGATATTGTTACTAATTGAGTACAGAAGTCTCTATAAAGCTTTGGTTCAAGTTCACTACACAATTTGTTATCTAGAAGGAAGAAAGGAATTTGTTATCTACTTCTTTGCGTTAGCGATAAAACCCTATTTGAAACATATATGAGAGAAATTTTCTTATAGTTCAAAAAAACTTAAGTCAGCAAAGTCCCCATTTGCCGAAAAGGACCACTTTCCAGGCACATTTTTTCACATGCCTCACTGCCACAAGATGGCAGATAACTAAAATGAAATATAAGTCCCAAATCCAAGTTTCCGTGTAGCGGCGTATTGTTATTCCGAAGCCCGAAGGTAAAAGGTAGTAAAGACGTTTGGATTCAGAATATAGTTGAGGTCTTTTTCGAGTGCGGAGATGTATTTTGGGGTGAATTGGGGGAATAGTTTCACCAGATTATGCGATGGAAAAAACTTCAAGCTCTCAGCATGGAGGGATATGATATTTTATTTAGGATCCCTTAAGCCTGTTTTGACTTAGGATCACGTAGGTGCAACGTAAGGTGACGGGGAAAATATGTTAAGACTTTTCCTGACTTTTTTGTAATATGTCAAGGAATAGGTATTTTCTTTACTTTTATAACGACTTAAACAAACATTTAAAAAAAATGGGACCTATGAAATTTATTAAGGTTTCAATATACCTGTATATGTCTTGATTCATTCAAATGGTACTTTATGCTTTACCTAATCAGGGTTGTCTGTTTTTTTGTATGTTAATAGTGATGAAACTTATGGAAGACTTATTGTGGACAAGCGTTTGCGACCGCGAAACCCAGATCCCGGATCATTTTAAAATTTTCGATAAGCTCTGAAATTTTTGATTTTTTTTCGTTTCTAACATTTTTTCCCGCAAAGGGCGTAAGTTACGGTAAAAGTCTTTAAGGACAGCTTAAAGTAGGTATGTAGACGATTTTTGCAACATAATGATCCTTATTAAGGATTTGTTCTAATTGATACTGATAGAACAGACCGATTTTTAAAGTTTAGTCGAAAAACGGAGACTTTCCTTTACAAATATAATATTGTGTTAAGAAATTGGTCGAGTCTTCTCATACTTTTTTTTTTCGGAAAATCCTTATAGAATACAACTTGGATAATATGGGAAAATTCGGTTCATAAATGCTAATATACTTACTCAAACCTAAAAATTAATTCGAATGGAGAACGTTTTTTCCATGTCGGATAGCAACAGGGCCTCAAAGAACGCTTACGTTACAGTGCGCCGTAACGTAGAGAAACTTCGCTCTGTATAAGTTATGATATTGCCGCGGCTGCCCCCGACTTTTTCAACAATTTATAGTGCACACACACGCACTAGTGTGACTCGGGACGCTTTGTCACTACGCGGTGTCCAATTTGTGGTCTGCCCAAGTGTTTCATAAATAGTGCTCCGAAAATGGAAATAACCTTTGCTGTGTCGTCGTTAATGGTTTTCTAATTAAGCAAAGTACATTTGTTTTCAATAATCAAAAACTATTTAATTGAACCGCTACTTTTCTTTTTTCAAACCTTTTGTCTTAAAAAACAAAGCGCAAATATACTTACTTGTCGATTTCTGAAACAGGCACACGAAGTTATGGTAACAACTCTCAAAGTTTTTGATACGTTTGAACATATATGACTATGCTGACCATATTTCAAATATTTATACCAACATATTTATCTTAATTATCTAAATAGACCCACTTTAACATACCTTTTTCAATCTATTTTAACGGATTATTATTCATAATAAGGGCGAACCGTCTAAAACCAATAATAGATATAGAAATTCCAACTCGCCGTAGGCCTCACAACACAATACATGAATGGAAATCTCCTCATTACTCACCGGTCTAGACGAGAAGTAATCTAAGTCATAAACCCGCAAAAATAAACGACTTAGCATTGTGCCCGTAGTAAATGAAACCAAGGACGGTAAGAATGAAGTGTTTGGATTTTACGACGGAAAAATTGTTAGCTTTGGAGAACGGGAAACATTCGAAAGTGCACTTACGGTGGTTTATCGAGTCGTGGCAAATATTTGTTTTAGCTTAACTCCCACATACGACATATGAGAGTCCATATCTGACAACTATTATGTGAAGAAAATATGTCTCCTTAAGATTCCTTTCAACTATGTAGGTAATTGCACAGGGATATTTTGAGGACATGCTTCTTAGAATTAAACACCGGCGGTATATTCGTCTAATGAGTACTTGTCAGTATATTATTTTATAAGTATCGACTACACTAACCTTATTGACTTACTGTAGGTACTTTCAAAAATTGTGTATGTCATTCATACTAGTAAAATACATCTTAAATCAAGGTACATATAATACATCAACTTAAGGTTCAAAATGCTTTGATAGAAACGTCAAAAACGTTAAATACATTACTAAAATACGCCGCTAACATTGCTATTTTAGCCACACAACTTTTCTAAGAAAAATATCAGGTTTTCTCGTAGTAAACACAGAAAATCTTGAATAAATCGCGAAATATCTGTTTGTGACTCTCCAATGCCATAAGTAATGGCGTGGAGGGTAATAAAAAAATGCGAGACTATGACAAGGACGAACAATAACAGCACCTTCTCTGTCATACCTATATTGAAAGTGTAATAAGACCATCCCGTTCGATCTTGATATTGTTATTACCATGCCCCGTCTATACCTTTTATCGTATGTCTATGCTTCCAACTTTCTCTCTCAATTGCTCAAAGGTTTACTAGAAGAAACCCCTCAAAAGGATACCTTTGTACGTATATGTTATGTTATGCCTCTCGTTGTGTTTTCTTGTACAATAAAGTGTTTACTACAACTACTACTATCTTGTCAATAAATCAAGTTAAATTTGCCTGTTGTATTTATGGTAATTTTCAAATGACGGTTCACTTCATTGCGACGTACGTAACGAAGTAAATAGATGTAGATTGAATTCTGATTCCGACTCGGCTGTTACATGGGATGCAAATATGGCCGAAAAGGGTCCATTAGCAGTAACGTCGTTACTGAGAGTGCGTACTGACACTGACTCAATAGTCGCATACGTACAACATTCTATATCAGAAATAATATAAACATAATTTAAAACATTTCTTTTACATGTGTGTAAAAAATGAATATTTAAAAAAATATTCATTCAAATTACGGATTATTTATGTAGGTACCTAGCCTACAGTCGTTGCAGCGGAAATAGCTTAGCGGTGTGAGGTATACAGATGTAAAACATAAGGTATGTTACTAAGTCCGATTTTGTATGGTCGAAGCCAGGATAATCCCGTTCCTTTCATTCAAAACCAATGCCGAGAGCATCCTCTAATTCAAAATGATCTTTAGATGCGCACAAAAGTCGTGCCAATTATTTCGAACATCTCACCCGCTTAATACCAGGTGCCATATTCTAATTATAAAACACGTAAACAATACATTAAAACCACAACTATCTCAAACATAACTCTAACACACAACCTACCAATTATGAAGTTGTATCGGAGTTGCATCGGAATAATTTTGAACCAAATTTTGATATTTCTGATTCAGACGTTTAGTAACTAACTGTATTGCGTAGCCCTACTTTGACTGCAAAATACCTATTCCTAAACCACGCCTACGGGGCCCCACCCTTCAAATTCACACGCACACATAAAAAGGTCCGCCGCGCTTGGAAAAATAAAGCTCCATCTAGCGTAATACTTGTTAACTACCACTGGATTCAATCGGCCACAAAGTTAATATGAACCAAGCACCGCCAGATGGCGCTGTTCTTAAAATGTTTATTGTTCTGTCCTATTTAAGTATTATTTAAATGGAATAATAATATAGTTCCGATTGTCGTAAAAATCTATAGGACTACGTGCTTATGCTTATTTTAGTTTTTCGGAAGAAATTAGCTGCATAATGATTTAAAAAAGGAATTTTCTTCTTAACCCCATATTTCTAAGTATTGTTTTGATAAGTACCGATAAAACATAATAAAAACCTTAAAAATAACTTAAGAACAAGTTTAGCAAGATAGTTTCTAGATTTTGAAGGAGGAGATTATCAATTCATCGAGTTTTTTTTTGTTTTTATTTTATGCTCACCGATCATTCGAAGACGGCTCAACCGATTTAGGAAATTGTTGTTGTGTTTTAAAGAGTATACTCTACGATTGGTCCCATTGTCACCAGGTCAGGTTCTGATTATGGGATCCTGGACAAATCGAGGGAAATCTTCAAATATTATATGATGAACTTAGTGTTTTTTACAGTAGCCCGGGAATTTGCTTTTGGAAAGGTGGAGAATAAGTGAAGTCTGTTCTTTTTTGTTTAAAATTATTTTTTATTATATTTGAAATGGCTAAACTGATTCTGATGCGGTTTTCAGAAAAGTATTTGTTATAGTCTGGAAAATGTTTTTAGTATAGGGTCAGATAGTCGTCAGTGGGACACTTTTTTTTTGTGGCCATAACCAATGACCATAAGAGGTTATATCAAGAAGGATAGCATACTTAATTTAATGTAGTTTTTGTTTGGTTTTGATTTTTTTCAGTTTTTATTGAATCATATTTGTCAGTCGCGACAAATCCCACTAACATCATACAAGAAACATCATTTACAAGCTTAGCAAGATATTTAGGGTGGATCATTCCACCTCCATCCCCCACTACTTAGCCAGGCCGTTGGGTTATTTTTCTGACAGATATAGTAAGATTAAAATCGAAACAATACGAACCGTATACAGATATCAAGCAGTTGAAACACAAACTCACGCGGGTGAAGTCACAGGTAAAATTAGTTTCTGATTTATTTTTACTAATAACAAGTAGATATTATATATAATAACATGTTAAAAAAGACAAGAAACAAAAAATATTAATACGTTATTTCTCTTCAATAATCAATATTAAAAAAATAATGATGAAACCACAATACAACTAAAATGCCATTATTATCGATCTTTATACGTTATAAGTAACAACTATAGTACTTACATTAATAATATTTTCAATGCCCGTCATAAACTGAACGAGAACAAAATAAATGTAAACTTTATATAATAATAAAGCCAAAGAGATAAGATTTTTCAACCTTACTTACCTACTATTTCTACCCTGATGGAATTTTCTACTTCCATAAAAATATAAAAATATGAGTTTATAAAAGGTGAAATCTGGGTCGTGATTCTGAACCACTTTTTATGACTTTGTAACTGATCACCATAATATATATTATTACATATTATTATATCAAGATCTTTGAATATTTTTCCACGAAAATTATTTTGAACATTATCGGTTCAGACGTTTTTGAAATATCTCCAAAAAAACTACGTACATAGGCAGATACGACCTTGCAATATTAATTTTTTCGATAGCCGGTACGGAACTCTCCACTATGCGTGGTCCGACTCGCACTTAGACGGTTTTTTCAGAATCGACACAAAATAATAAAAGTAAAGTGTACGTGATTAAGTCACGTTTTTGTCAAAATCATGCCAATATGAATGAACTTTACATCAATGTCATCAATAAAATTCACAACAGGGTCTCACAAGGACATAAGGCTTTATTTAGGACCGAGCTTGATGTTTTAAATCCGTTATCGATTGTGAGCTGATGACTTGATGACTTATTAGATTATTTATTTATTTATGTTAAGGAGAACCAACAGCTTTTAAGTCACAGTTATACAATTAAATATACACAGAAAGCCAATTAAAGGAACTCACAAGTAATAACAATATAGTCTAAATTAAACTAATGCTAGGCTACTAACGCATACACACATGCGAACAAGAAGAGAAAATTCGATAACATACTAATTCTAATATAAAAGTATGAAAACATTAGTTCTATTAGTATTATTGATTATCATCATCTTATTAGGCCCGATGTGCAGGAGCGTTGAATACCGAAATACTTTCATTTCAACAGATAATACAAATTTTAACCAGCCAGTTGCATATGGACTACAATATGAAGAAAGAAACCAATAGAAGAAGCGAGAACATAACAGACATAATGAAATAGATAAAAGTGGCGTTTGAAAATAGGTACTCATCGTTATCATCATCAGCTATTTATCGCCCACTGCTGAGCATAGGCCTCTAATAGGAAAATAGATAGTGGGGAAGTTCATGTTAATCGGAAATCGGATCGTTTTATTTAAACTCAAGGAAGGAAGGAAGGAGTTCGTAAAAAGCTTTTTCGCATTATAGTACATTGCATTTGATGCATGACATGCAATTTCAGGTTTGGTTTCTGTTGAGTCTATACAGTACATTCAATGAAGTTTGATTTTGGTATACTAGAAAAAGTAAATTGTTTAAATAAAATACGAAACAAAATTAAGTAAAAAAATCAAAACAAAAAAGACTATATTATATCTTTTTAAAAAAAGGGCCTTCAAACAACCCACCCACTGAAAAGCACAATTTTTATACATAAGTTCCATCCCTATCATTATCCAGATTTAAAATAAATAAAGAGAAAAAAAATTAAATTTGTCTGTGTATTTACTTTATTATTGAAGTCAGTCGGTGCCAAACTAAAATTTTAGGACAACGAAGAACACTGCAGTTGCAAATACATGGTTTACTCATTATTTTATTTTTTATTTTTTTAATACCACGACGGTGGCAAACACGCATACAGCCCGCCTGATGGTAAGCAGTTATCGTAGCCTATGGACGCCTGCAACCCCCGAGGAGTCACATGCGCGTTGCCTACCCTTTAAGAACCTATACACTCCTTTTATGAAGAACCTCATACTGTAGCCCGCTGAGAAAACCTCGGCAGGGAGTTCATTCCACAGTCGCAGCGTTCGTGGGAGGAAATTCCTCTTAAACCATACAGTGCGCGACCTATTAGGCTCCGGGGTGTGAGGATGAACACCCTGCCGGCGGCGAGCGGTGCGGTGATAAAAAGCTGCCGATTAATTAAGTTCTTTCACTAATTTCCCGCTCCAAAGAGACAGTGAAGTGGTTTGGCGGTGGCACCGACTTCAAAAATAAATTATACATTTTCTTACTATTATGTATTAATTACTTTCTGGCAGAAATTTGCTTTACAGGGTAAAAATAGAGACGGGATAGGGACTGGATAAAGAAAGGGGTGAGATACTTATATAAAAAATATTTTGTGCTCTTCAGATCATTGCTTTTTAGAAGACGGTTCCCATTTTTAAAAAAGAAATTATATTAAACTATCATTTTAGTTTCAGTTTTTGTTTTGTTTTTTTTTTACAAGTTTTTGTGTTGTTTATTTATTTAAACTTTTTATTTTTTTATTTCATATTTTTTTGTGATATGTACATTAGGTAAGTACTTCGTTTATTTAACAACAATTATTATATACTTATTGTACTTAGCCGTGTGGTGTCCGGCCTAAGAATAGCACCAACCCTAAATCAGGATAAAGGGCGTCGTACGAGGCGACTAAGTCCACAAACGAAGCAAACAGCATAAGCTTCTACATAGGGGAGATGGGCCTCTAAGCATTGGCTTGCAACCCATCTAGGAGAAGGCAACTCCAAATTCAAACCTGGATTGGAATCACCGTAAGGCGCGAGTAGGGTCAAACCTGAAATATGCGGCAGATTCCTGCAGCCGACCTGACTCCACACGTATTGCTTGCCTTTCCTGTGGGTTAAGTCCGTTAGGTCGAGAGGGTAATGCAGGTGCTGGGCATCCCTGCGTTTCCTTAATTCCGTCCCAGGCGGTGTAATGTCTGTGGAGAGGTCACTCCACCCATGTCAGCTTCACTGGGTGGGTAACAACACGGGAAGTGGCAGTCACCAGTTATAAGTCCTGCACAAATGGGCGTGAGTGCGGACGCTAGGGGTCACTTCCGACAGTGGGAGGGTCCATCGTAGGCCCACCGGTTGGTTACCGCCCGCTTTAATCTGGGCAGCCCCCGGACAGTAAGGTACCAATCCGTCCCGTTGTCAGCTTGTTCCTTTGAGGTGTAGGGAACACTAGCTCCTGGCTAGACAGCTGGCGTCGTAAATTGTCACACCTGGTTCAAAAAAGCAGTTCCGGAATACGCCCCGCCAATCCATGCGCATTGCAACATGGAATGTCCGAACCATGAGGACAGGCCTCCCGGACAACTGTGGGGGTTCTGGTTGCGTACAAGATCTGCGTAAAACTGCTGTGATCGATGCAGAGTTGAGCAGGCTAAACATCGCTGTCTGCGCGCTGCAAGAGACTAGGTTACCTGACGAGGGCTCGTTGCGGGAGACCACTTTTACTTTCTTTTGGAAGGGTAAAGACTCCGCTGATGTTCGCGAACACGGCGTTGGTTTTGCGGTCCGAAACGATATACTTAACGCCATCGAGACCCCACGCGGCATTTCGGAGCGCATAATGGTCTTGAGACTAAACAGCAGCAACGGCTTTGTTACTTTGGTTGCTGCGTATGCTCCGACATTAAATTCTTCGGATGAGTCGAAAGAGATATTCTATAACCAGTTGGCTGAGACTGTAACAAAACGTTTCTGGTGGTGATCATCTTTACGTCCTTGGGGATTTTAACGCTCGTGCAGGACGAGATCACTCCACACGGCCTAACTGTATTGGTCACCATGGAATTGGCAATATTAATGACAATGGCCAGCGTTTATTGGAATTCTGCTCCGATTTCCAGCTATGCGTAACCAATACATATTTCAAAGGCAAATTGTCTCAAAAAGTCTCCTGGAAGCACCCGCGATCTGGCCACTGGCATCAGCTGGACGTAGTACTTACCAGAAGAAAGGATCTCCGGAACCTTCTTCACACACGCACATTCCATAGCGCTGATTGTGACACCGACCACTCTTTAGTAGCAGCAAATGTAGCCATCACTCAAAAGAGGATTCATTCGTCCAATATTCCAGGTAGGAGAAAGTTAAATCTTTCTAACACTAAGGATGACGGAAAATGCCGTGAGTATGAGTGCTTGGCAAATACTGCACTGGCTGCTTGGGACGCCAACACGTCCATAGGCGAGGAGTGGGAGAGTGTCAAAAAACTACTGACAGAAGATGCTGCTGAGGTTTTTGGATTTGTTAAGACCAAATCTCAGGACTGGTTCTCGGCCAACGTCGAACATCTGCAGCCTCTGTTGGACTCGAAACGCGACGCTACTCTTAAGCACCGCATGAATCCTGATTCGGAGACTGACAAATTACTTCGAAAGGCTAAGGCTGATCTTCAAAGAAGTTCACGGTACTTTGCCAACTTGTACTGGTCAGATCTCGGTCGCACTATGCAATTATGTGCCGATCGTGGGTTCATAGGTGGTGTTTATGAAGGTATTAAACAGGTCCTCGGACCTGTTGCTAGGAAAACAGTCCCTCTAAAGGACGCGAACGGTGCTATCATTATGGATAGTCAAAGGCAACTCGACCGGTGGGTTGAACACTATACCGATCTCTATTCGAGTCCAGTAGATATACATCCGGAGGCTGTGCAAAGCATGCCCAAACTGGATGTTATGACCGAGTTAGATAATCTACCGTCTGTAGAAGAGTTTGCCAAGGCTGTTAATAGGCTCAAGCGCGGTAAGAGTCCCGGTGGTGATGGCACCCAAGCCGAAATAATAAAACTCGAATGCGTACGACCACTCGTGTACAACCTGCTGTGCAAATGCTGGGAAGCGGGAAATGTGCCTCAGGATATGCGTGATGCCAACATCACCACACTATACAAAGGGAAAGGTGACCGCGGCGATTGTAACAATTACCGCGGCATCTCCCTTTTGAGCATAGTTGGCAAGCTTTTTGGCCAAGTCGTTTTATCAAGACTCCAAAAGCTTGCAGAACGCATTTATCCTGAGTCGCAGTGTGGCTTCCGCTCCGATCGTTCCACAGTGGATATGATTTTCACACTTCGTCAAATGCAGGAGAAGTGTCGTGAACAAAATACCGCCTTGGTTATGGCTTTTGTCGACCTTAATAAGGCCTTCGATACAGTCAGCCGGGAGGGCTTGTACACAGCACTCGAGAGCATTGGGTGTCCACCGAAGCTTCTGAGGCTAGTTGTATCCTTCCACGAAGGTATGAAGGGCACTGTAGTTTTTAACAGTGCATCATCAGCGCTGTTCGATGTCTCCAGAGGAGTGCGATAAGGCTGTGTCTTGGCTCCTACCCTGTTTGGTATATACTTTTCGCTTATACTACGTACCGCTTTCAGCGATAGCCAACAGGGTATCCATCTGCATACAAGGGCCGACGGAAAAATGTTTAACATCTCTCTTCTGAAGTCAAAAAGAAACCGCGAGGATCTTTTCGTCGACAGTCTTCTCTACGCCGATGACGCAGTCTTCGTTGCTAACTGCGAAAGTGAGCTCCAGTCCATGGTGAGTCAGTTCTCTCAGGCTTGTTCCCTGTTTGCCATGTCCATAAACACGAGAAAGACCGTTGTGCTAGCGCAAGGTACCTCCGTGGCTCCTTCCATTTTCCTCAATGGCACGCTGTTAGAAGCAGTTGACAGTTTTTGCTACCTAGGGTCGACCGTAACGAACAACCTTTCGCTCGATGCAGAGGTCAACATTCGTATCGGTAAAGCGGCGACCACGTTCGGGAAGCTTAGTACTCGAGTAAGGCAAAACAAACATCTTACAACAAAGACCAAGATGTTAGTCTTTCAGGCTTCCATTTTAAGCATACTCTTGTACGGAGCTGAAACCTGGACCACGTATGCAAAAGTCGAACGTCGTATAAACTCTTTTTACATGCGATGCCTACGCAAGATTTTGGGAATATCATGGCAAGATAGGGTGACAAACGAAAGGGTCCTGGAAATTGCACAGCTGCCTAGCTTAACCGCGTTTCTCAAGCAGAGACGTTTGCGGTGGCTAGGGCATGTGCACAGAATGGAATCCTCTCGAATTCCACGCCGTGTTCTTCTTGGTGTAGTAGCGAATGCAAAAAGAAGCGTTGGGCGGCCATTGCTTCGTTTTAAAGACTGTGCCAAGAGGGATATGATTGCCTTTCACATCGACCACCGAAACTGGGAGAAAACTGCAGAGAAACGGGCGGAGTGGCGGAAACGTGTTGTTGAGGGTCGTAAGTTTTGCGATGAGACTTGGTTCGTGACACTCGCTGACAAAAGGAGAAAACGTCATGACACCAATTCAGCGCCATCAGCTGCAAATTTTTCTTGTCAGGCCTGCGGCAAGTCATGCCGCTCTCGCATCGGTTTATTCAGCCACCAAAAACGGTGTCTCCCTAAGTTTACGCCATAAATCGTCTGCTAGAGACGAAAGGGCCAATGATGATTATATACTTAAAACTAGTTAAAACACATAAAATTAATATGCTATCCTTTTTAATAGCAACCACCTAATGTATGATCATATTGATCATTGGTTTCGGACTACTAAAAAAAAGTGTTACACTGTCGACCACCTGACCTTATACCAAAATCTTGTCTAGAATGTAACAAATACTTTTCTGAAAACTGCATCAAAACCGGCTTAGCATACTTACATACATACAGACATATGTACATACATACAAACATATGGGTCAGTCGTTTTGACATGATATGACATATTATTTTAACTCGATCATAAATAGCATATAAATTTTATGTGTTTTAAGTATATATTGTTGTAAAATAAACGAAGTTGCAGTCACTAAAAAGTATAAAATAAAGAACAACACAAAATTTAGTAAAAAAATTTAACTAAAGATAAAACGATAATTTAGTAGTACATACCTGTATCGTTTAATAACGGATCCATGCGGACGACGTCCTAGGTATCAATAATAATAAATAATAATAATAATAACGTAGGGGGTCAAAAAGTGGCAAAAGTTCTCTTACATAAAATAAATAATTGTTATTGCAAAAATAAATAATCGTAAATTATTGCATACTTACTTTTTTGGTAAAATTTTTGCTAAACGATTATACAAGTAACTTCCTTACGAGTACCTACATTGATAGACTGCTAAATAAAATCATAACCCTTTCTTTTAGCTTCGCTGTAGTCGGGAAAAAAAGTAAGGCTAAATGATTGATTCTTCTATCCATAGCTTCAGAACCCACCAGTACTACTACCTAGACAGTTACGAGTACATATATATACCAAGACCTAGTAGGCATTTATCCTGCGACACGAAGAAATCACTTGTTATGTTATAGGTACCTGATATAAAGTTACTACTCGTACATACCTAGTAGGTAGGCATTTATGTTGCCACACTGACGGGTTATTATTATTTTTAATATCATCAAAATTATTTTATTTTATGTTCATACATGTTTTATTGATGTAGGTAAGTAATCAACTAATCAATTACCTACACTCGCATCCACATCATCATTCTAATACCTACCTAACGCAAGCGAACATTAGGCGTCCTCCACACTGCTGCGGTTTCCGCATGCGGCGCTGGTGCGCGAGCGAGATAGCGTTCTGCGTGTGTATAGCGATATCACGCTTGCACACCGTCGCCCCATGCGGTTGCGGCGCCAGTGTGATATACTTAGAGCGAGCGAGATAGATAGTACCTAATATCTGGCACGCACTCGTACTTACGCAGTCCTGCTAAGGGAACTAAGTTTTATCCAAAGGTTATCCGGAGGTTGCAGGTTCGAACCCGGGCGAGTACTAATGATTTTTTGGCTTATGTATTTTTTTACATCTTATTTTAGGCTATTTAATCATTTATTTATGGTTTCATCAAATTTATACCTACAAATAAAAACGAAAAATAGAATGAAAAACAAAAAAAAAACAAAAATCTATATTACCTAGGTATGTAATATTGATACATCACATCATTGACATAATTTGTGTTGATTTGCTAGACATCAAATAAAATGAAAAATTTGCATAAATATGTATATTGCTTATTTTATTTATAAAGTTGTTTATAAAATATCACCAAACTTTAGATTTTTCTACGAGTATAATTGCTTAAAAAACTGAAGTTTTATATTTAGACTGAACATATTTTTTAAATAAAAAAATGAAAAAAAGTTTTCAATACTGAGATTTGATCCACCGACACCGGATTGTTTCTTTATTCACTTACTACCAAAGCCACGAACCACGAGGCTACCATTACATTGCATTTGATAACGAAATTTTCCATCCTTTTGTAATTGTTAGATGTGGGTGAAGCAACCAAAATACGCATACAAGCGTATCGCATAGTCTCGTAAACACAACCCAATTTTAGAAGACCTCCTGATCCATTCCTAATGAACGGAGCCGTAGGTCATCGTTTATTTGATACCTAATTTTTACGTAAATCAGACGGGAGCTCAAGCGGCAAACGTCTGCCCTCTGTGACATTCGCCGGCGTTATGGGCTGGCCTCGCGTAAAGGACGGATTTATGACTTCGGCGCGTGAGGAAAAGAGAAGCGGAACGTGGAGTGGTGGGCGTTTGATGATGAATTCGTGAAATCAAAAATGGTAACAAATATTTGGATTTTATTATGAATACGATACGTTTTCGTTTAAGAGATATTAGAATACATGAAAAACTTTACTTTAAAGTAAATAAGACTGCATAAAGATGTTTTGTTTAGTTGAACCAAGGAAAAAAAGAAAACTGAAGACGTAACTTTGGATTTATTTTCTATCGAGGAAAGTTTAAGCATTCGTGTATCGGGTTAGTAATATGTTATATCACATAGTCAAGAAACATATATCCGAAAATCATATCTGTTAGTTTCCGATGCTTGCCACTATGACGTTTTAAAGATCGGGTTATTTTTCAAAATAGGGCCTTAATGCATTAGAGCTGTATTGAAGTTGAAGTTAGAATACCGCCCCCACTTATTTCTAGCGCTGACTACATGAACTTATAATTACATATTATTATCAACTGACTTTACTAAAAGATAAGATCCCGATAACACTGCAGAATTCGCAAATTCTTCATAACAAATTAGAAGAACAATTGTGACCAAATTGATATCAGTGTCCCAGAAACCTTGGATTCTTTTTTTTTTCAATTAACCTCCGAAGGAAAGAGGCTCAAAAATCACTAGCAATCAGTGGTGGGCGAGGGGAGGGTGGGTGAAATCGAAGCCCCTATTAGCATAATGAAGTCGGACGCTATAAAACTCGATCGTTTCGGTTACGGATATCAAGTGGCAGGAAATGTGACAGATCTATTGCATTGCAACTTTACCAGTCGATCTCATTTTGACAGCATAAGATTCGTAGCTACAACTCATAAAAATCACCTTTTATACTAACCTACCACCTAGATAAAATACTGAGTGCACGAGACCACACTCAAGAAAATCCTAATGAGGAATGCCTGACACATTCGAAACATATCACGCAATGAGGGTTACCGCGATAGAATTTTACACTAGATGGCAGCACCGCGGCGAGGGGTCTAGTTGTCATAAACCAATCATGTTTAATATTTTTTTTGATTTGTGGACTTTGACAGCTGCTGTCAAAAAGACCTCTCGCGCCACGGTACTGCCATCTGGTGAAAAACTCGATCGCGGAAACATATTGTTCAATATTCAAGTTGTATTAAGTACATGTAGACGGACAACTAATAGTATTTTATACAAAAGTCACATAATGAAGAGCTTTTCAGTCGAGTACCGTGTTTAGGCCACGAAGCTTGCTGAGTGTGCGAGTGCTCAAAATAGGCAAGCCGGTAGGAATTGAGTTCGATGAACGTCTTACAACCTGCTGATTATACACAATTTAGTAACCTCAATCTTCCGGTGGTTTATGCCGGCGCGGCGTTCGGGGAGGACGACAACCATTGTTATCAATATCATATTGTATGAAAATCCCTAAGAGCATTGTTCAGCGATCATCTTATGGAATACCTATCATATACAACGTTTATAAAGTATACGTTTTGAATATACCTATCAGTCATCTTATTGACCAATTACAATGCAGGAGTAGAAAAAAAAATATAAAAAGTAGACTGAAATAGAACAAGAACCTATTTAAATTAATTTAGACTAATTTAATATACATATAAGTCAAATGAAGCCCATCTTTAGGTAAGTACAATCGGGCAATATGATCTTTGATCTAGCCTCTTCCATTTCTTCTACATCTCTGTAATCGCAAAGTTTGAGCGCAGACGATGATTTGGCGTCAATCACAAGTTTGAAATGGGTCGTAATGGGATTTTTTAATGCAATTTGCCGAAAAATCAGGGTTGCCAATGTACAAATTGAATAGCTCCAAACAAATACCTATATTAGCTTTGGTTTTAATTTGTTTGGTAGTAAGAGGTGCTAGTATAGTCGACGTCAAAGAAATGCTTACATTTTTGCACCTTTAGTACTTACAGTCATTTTACGGGCGAATTGGAAATAATTCATAAAAGCTAATATTTTAAGTGTAACGGATATATCATGATACTAGTATTATTTAAGCAAAGAAATCCTACAAAATAATCATTATTCGCTAACATCTAATCCTACAAAATATGTACACACATAATTATTGCACGCGTTTTTCTTGTAGGATTTCAATGAATTTATTGTTTCTAAGTTTTTTTTAATGGCTAAGAACAAACTACCACGTATTACTTTTCGTTTCTAACGAATTAGGATATATATCGCCCGCGCCGATCATTTTGTAAATTATTTGGTTTTACATGGACACCGTTCCTTGTTTTTAGCTTCCAACAGAAAGAAGACTTAATGTCGTAATATTTACAAATAAAATTAATAGATATTAATGTAAATAAAAATACGCATTTTTTATACCCATTTTTTACTCAGATAAAATTTGCGGAAAAATCATAAAAAGTACAGTTTTTTTATTGGGCACATTTGTTACATATAACTTTTTTTTGTCCGAGCCGTAGTTTTTCCTCTAGAAGCGAAAAACTGGTTTTTACCATTTTTACCATTTTTTTTGACACCTTAGCGCCCAATATTCACGTATAAATTTTATTGGTATCAATTCCTGACACTTATTATCAATTAATGTCTGACGCAACCGTATCTTTACTAGCCTATTTACTAAGTTTATTTAATAAGGTACTGTACAAAGCACGTGGAGGTTTTTTTACAGGTTGGTCAGTAATTAACACTAGTCTAACCTTACGAAAAGATGTAGTAGCTACTATTAAAGCTCTTGTAAATCTAGCTCCATAAGGGTGCAAATAGCGTGACCATTAAGAC
The DNA here is from genome assembly GCA_947086415.1 of Pammene aurita. NCBI lineage: Eukaryota > Metazoa > Arthropoda > Insecta > Lepidoptera > Tortricidae > Pammene > Pammene aurita. The sequence continues at coordinate 17,963,269 of OX352304.1, forward strand.
CCAGGGTTCTCCCAGGCTGGCTGGGAAGTCGTAAAATGCACTCCAACCGTTACTTCCAGACTCGAGCGTTCGGGACACTTATGTGTTGATGGATAGAGGACTCTCTAGATGTGATACAATGGGGACTGAGATGTTATAAATGATGACTGGCTTTTCTTGCTTATAGCATCGCGGGGTATTAACAGTAATGAGATCGTGCGTGCTGGACTAGTTCAAACGCTTGGCATAATGTGACTGTTGGGTGATATTTCTCTTTACCGTGCGGTGGTTGGTAAAGAAGTTGCACGATGATTTTCGAGTTAAGGGTTGCTTAGTTTTAGGGTTTTCATACAGCCTTCAACTAGTCCCCATTTACCATCATCAGTTCTTAATCGTTATTAACCTCGTTAGTTAAAAGATGGTCTATCTTTATATACCTCCTTATATAATTGTTATTTAGAAATAAACATTCTTAATACAGCTTATCCTAAAATCGTCAAAAAATATAGAAAACAAAAGTAGACACTACCTTTTGCAGCATAGGCGAATACGTGTAGGTACTTTAAGTTCATACCTGAAACAATACAATTATAACATAAGTAAACAGCATAATAGATTTAACAGATTTTTAGGTATATTTATATGATCCACTCAATATACAAACTTGTTTAAAGACGTTATAATTTGTTTTATCTTAAATGTGTAAGTGTTCTCCTCCTCGTTTAGCGGTATTTAATGAATAAGTGTATTTCAATTGTCATACTCCTTCAAACCGTTGGGATTCCTATTTAATCTAAATTAAGTGTGTTTGTATAATGAAATGCTTGTGTTACGTTTACGACAAAGAAAAGCATTGAAACTGTTATAGTTTATTGAGAAGCGTCAATACTTTGAACCCAATTAGAAATAAATCAAATAAAAGTGTCATATAAAAACAACTGCGCCCTAAGTAAAATGGTAATAATGAAATAACTGTGTAATAGTGCATGTAAGGTGCCTCTCGCGCACTCCATAAAGTAGATTAAATTTAAATTGACAATTCGGTTTTACGAGACCACGGGGTGACGCGCGGCGGGGAATTCGGTACATTTTACCTGACATACGTGTAGAGAGCGTCAAACATAGCCAAAGCTAATTTGATCTGCTTTTGTTTAGACTTTTATGATATACTTATCCTACAAGTCAAATTCAATTGTCTATAATCAGAAAAGCCGGTGGAAATAGTTTTATGTACTTACGCCTTGCCGTTTCTGCCATTTGTGATAAAAAACGAGTAAGTATGTAGGTACTGTTTAAAGATATTGAATTAACTTAACACAACTCGCATGGTACATTAAAAATTTAAAGCCTCATGAAATTTTGAATTTCCACAGATTTATGTCAGAACCAAAACTGTACAAGAAGGTTATTGTTATTATTTCACATACTTATAAGAAAAATACATCGCTGTCATGTTTTAAAAAATCGTGTAATATATACATTACACTGAAGTCACAAAATACCTTAAACGCACGTTAGTAGAATAATTTTTCAACCAGAGCAAACCCTACAAAGCAGCAAAAAATTCTCGTAACCTATGTCTAAATGAAATTCTGTGAACCAAATGAAAATCTACAGAATTCCCAACCTCGCGTAGTAAAATGTATGTACCGTGTGGCGACATTCATTATTCACAATTGGGATAAAGGCCGCTGGGCGCGCGTGTATGACACCGCCCACGCAGTACGCGAATATTTCTATAATCACCAGAGCTCGGATTTTTCACGGCAAAACAAAACACTAGCGTAATTTAGCTAGTGCTTGAAATATTATTTTATCGACACCTATCGAGTCTTACTAGAGTATATGACAGGTATTGCCTCAGTACATTTTTTCTTTTTTTATTCGATGGTACACCTATCAGTGTGAATGTCAAAATTTAAAAACTAACAAACGTGCGAAAATTTCGAAAAACAGGAGACTTACTAGAGCTCAAAATCAATATTTTTGACCAGTCTAAGGTGACCTACTGGGGGTTAGAAGGTTGTGCATTAATTACCGGACATCCTGTATAAGTAATAAAATAACTTTTCATTTTAGCTTTGCCATAGTCGAGCAACAAAGAGGTAGGTCTGCATGTACAACTTAGAACGAAGTAACTATACCACCTCATTTAAAATGATAGAAACGACTGCAAATTTCATCTCACATGACATATGACATTCACACTTTAACTGTCATTTCATTACGTATAAAACGTAAATTGCATCTAGGTATTATTTATTTCGCAACGCATTGAATCCGACGTGTTGGATATACGTATAATAACTTAATATTGCAAGGTATCAATTAATACAAAAATGAGTAATGTACAAGATCGGATCAAAACGTGGATTGAAAATCACCCTGAGTTAGTCTATAATGAAGTGACCTCCACTATATACTGCTCTATGTGCGATATGCATCTAAAACTGAAGAAATGCAATATTGAGAATCATGTGAAAAGCAACCGCCACAATTACCGTTCGGGGCAACCAAATAGGAAACATCAATTTTATTTCGATTTAATTATTTTTCTTATTTCATGCAACATACCATGGGCAACAGTCAACAACAATAATTTTCGTCATTTTTTTAACAAGTATTTATGTTGCGACTGCTCTATGACTTCTTTACCGGACGAATCGACCCTGCGAAAAATTTATTTAAATCTCGTGTACAAAAAAACTATACAGGGTATAAGAGAGGTAAACAAAACCAATTATTTGTGGATATCTATATACGAAACACCAGATTTCATGGGAAAATGTGTGACAAACGTGGTGATTCGGTCTTTGCAAAAAAATTGTTCTAAGCAATTTTATCTTTTGGGGTCGAAGGTTTTAGAGAAGGTAAATGGGGAAACAATAGCAAACCTAATAATAAACCAATTAAAATTTTTGTTTCAAAATTCTTTCAATGATAACGTAAACAATTTGCTTTTACTTTGCACAGATAGTGCCGCATATATGCTTAAAGCCGGTCGTATTTTAAAAGCAACGTTTCCTCGTATGAAACACATTACGTGTTTAGCTCATGGTCTGCACCGGGTTGCCGAAGAAGTGCGAGATAATTTCAAAGGTGTGGATGGGTTGATATCGAATGTCAAAAAGATATTCCTAAAATCTCCAGAGCGTGTACGCCTTTTTAAGGCAAAATATCCGTCCATTCCCCTACCTCCCGAGCCAATTATCACCAGATGGGGAACTTGGATATCTGCTGCGGTATATTACGCTCAATACTATGAGCAAATACGTGATGTCGTCTCCATACTTGCTAATGACTCGGCAGCTATAAGAGCTGCAAAAAAATGTTTTCAAACACGCAAACTACGACCGGAGTTAAATTTCATTCGCGACAACTACGAAGTAATAGCCTCTTCAATAGAACAATTGCAATGTTCGACTTTATCCATTGCCGAATCCTTCCTCATTCTGGATACTGTTCGTTGCTACGTAAACTGGAGTAAACTTTTACCAGTGATACGTAAATTTGAAGCCGTGCTCGAACGAAATCCTGATTACGAAATTTTAAGAGACATATCTGAAAATATTACCCGAACTGATAATGAATTCTATAAATTTGCTCCCTTGACGTCAACTGAAGTTGAACGTACATTTAGTGTACATAAATGGATTTATAGTGATAAACGCAACTGTTTACTCCCAGAGAATGTTGAAAAGATAATGATCATCTACTCCTATCACTATTACCCAAATAAAATGTCTTGTGCTGCTGTGTGTACTGACGTAGATTTTGAAGAAGAAATTGCGTCTGTTTCTAATATATAGTAACTTTATACAAATGTTTTTATTAGTTTTATTACATATTAATTTTATTTGGTGACTTTTATTTCTTCTAGTTCTGAATTATCGATATCGATAAAATAATATTTCAAGCACTGGCTAAATTACGCTAGTGTTTTGTTTTGCCGTGAAAAATCCGAGCTCTGATAATCACCTTATTATAATAGAAATATTCGCATACTACGATTTATCCAATGGTTTTAAAATAGAGTACGGCAAAATATAACTTTAAAAAAAATTAAGCTGATTCAAAGCTGTTTTTTTATTACGCATTTTATACATTTTTACGCACCAGCGCAAAGTTACTTGAATGCAATGAAATCACAAGCAGACGCGATATGTATCATATTATATGTGACGGCAGTAGTTCAGAGTGCCCAGGGCTTAGTTTCGAGAGAGGAAATGAAGCCGAGCGTTTAAAGACTGTACACCAAGTGAATGCCCTGAGGCACTCCCTAGTTTCGGTAGTTCAGCTGTCTTGTTAAGTAACTATTTGTTGAGTACATTGAAATGACAAGGGTTAACAGTTAAGAACTACTAAGGTACTCAAACTACATATACCGTTTTAAACCTATTGGAATGAATATTTGAAACCTAAGCATATTTTCTACTAAGTATATCGAATATACATCGATAGTTACTAACTCTTATTCGTAAAACTTCGAAACTTGTGTTAATTGTAGTCTGTAACAAACACAAATGTCAAAAGATAAACGATTATTATCGACATTTTAGATTTCACCGACGCTTATGTTATGAATAACTATACGTATAATAAGTGTCATATTTATATGACAATCTGACCCAATTTTTTATTGAAGGAACCTTTTGCCAAAAAACGATTTACTCGAGGACACTCAAATGTTATCATTGAAAACCAATACGAAGAGATATCAAAAGAGTCTTAACTTTTTCCTCTACTTTAATATCCTAACATTTCATATTAAATACATAGCAGTATTGTCAGAGGAAATAGAAGTAAGTAACAGTTGGGGATCAAATCTTATTTATAAGTCAAATCAATTAACACATTTAAAAAAAATTATAATCTTTTTACAAAAGGGGAAATAATTTTAAGAAAAAAATTCGATGTCTGACATTAAAGCAAAACTAAAATTTCAGCAAATTATAATTATTTATTCAAAAATTAAGAATTATCGGTTCAGCCATTTTTGAGTTATCTGAGTTATCTCCAAAAAACTTCTTCCATAGGCATCAGATACGACCTTTTGGTATTAGTTTGGTTCTTATTCCATTGAAGGTACGGAACCCTCCAATGCGTGGTCCGACACGCACTTGGCCAGTTTTTTAAAACTTGGCTACAAAACGCTAAAATGAACGGACGTGAATAAATCCCTAGAGCAACGCCAATTCGTAATATCTAATGTGACAGCTCGATACTTTTCAAACTATGGCTAATACAAATAAAGTCCAAAGTCGAGTAACAGCACCGTAAGTCGATGCCTGCATATGACAGGTCCACGCAAATGGCAGAAAAACTGTGCATATTTCATGGTTTTCTGTTTGTTCTAAGTCTCGTGGGGGACGATGGTGGTTGTCGATAAAGCTATTAACTTCTTTGCGGTCGCTCTGTGGCTACAGCTAAAAGCGTTATAGTGAAAATGGGAATATAAAAAGTGGAATAAGATTATACGCTATAATATTTTACGATCGGGTCGGTTTCGCCAGCAGTGGTATTAGTAGATACTTACCAGTATTTTTTTTGTGAAAATTGTTATTAAGCTTTTTGATTCATGCAATAAAAACGGATACGGATAAAATGTCGCTACAATCTACAATGTGTACCTACCCGTTTTCATTTCTCTTTGTGGTATTTGCTACATTTATATTTAAGAATTATTTCTACTTACTTAACTACGGAACTTTATTGATTATGGACAGATCAAAAACAATGAAAATATATTTCGCAAGATTCTAACCTGCCTAGAATTATTTCTACTTACTTAACTTGAACCTTATTGATTATGGACAGATCAAAAACAATGAAAATATATTTCGCAAGATTCGAACCTGCCATTGACTGCCTAACCTGATCTGATTTACTTAATTAGACAACATGGATGGTAAAATTATATGACTTTCCATATAAATACTAGAAGTTGATAAATCCACCCAATTAAGGCACCTATTTTCATAAATTCCAAACTCACAATCGAGTTTCCCTACATCCGAACATATTGTGGAGTTCTCAAGTTATTACCGAGTTTAATTCGAAGGGCGGCTATAGCTCCCCGAAGACCTTTAAATTTGTTGCTTAAGGGTTTATTTATTTATTAGTTTCGACAAGTTTGGAGTCTCTGTTGAGGTTGACTGGGATTGCCGTCAAGTACACTTGTTACTTCGGTGTTATGAATTTTGAAATGGCGTTCTTCTAAGTTCGTTCTAGTTCATTTCCGTTTTCTGTTACTTCCTTTATCCTTATTTAATTATTGCATTCTCATATTTATATATCCAGTACATGGTGCATCAGTTAAACGTATAGGGCAGATGCCCCGGTTTTGGCCACTTGAAGGAGAGTTTGTCTATTCAGACGTCCATCGTTTTGTATCAATAAGGAATTATGACACTCTTTATATACAGAGTCGTTGAAAATATATTACTATTTTAATATTAATCTTCGCTGTTAAGATTCTGACATTAGATCTTATTATTTTCCTTAATGAAATGTCAGAAACGGGCCCAGGAGCCAGTTTTGGTCACTTTTTTCCATAGCTCCTGAAAACTGAATGATAACTGATACATGACAGATAACAGTGCCATCTGTACTGACATAATTTACCCTTATCTTAACTATAAACCATATATTTAAAATTTAATAAACTTGAAAATGGTTAAAATCGGCACAGGGGCCACAACCGGGGCATCTGCCCTATTTATATTAACACCCACATACCGGACTGTGTTTGGGAAAGTATTTTTTTTTAGTTTGGCTTAAGCTTTATTATGTATCTGGAACGCAAATATTATCGCAAATGGAAACCAGTCCAAACGACAAGTTTCATACTTAAACGACAGTTGGAGTGTGCAGTTCAAAAGACAATTTTGTTTGCATATTTCAATCGTCAAAATCCAAGTCGTTAAGCTAATAGTCAATCATGTCCATTAGTAAAACAAAGTTCCACATCAAATTAAATTAAGAGTAAAATAAGAAAAGCGTCATAACTCTGAAAGTCACACGTTCAAAGGAACCAAATCACATAATTTGTAATGCATCAGTGCTTGCAGCATTAGAGCATTACCATTGCGAACACTTTAATTGTATTCCCTTTTTTGCCTTTTACGGTAATTTACGAGTTAAAAATACGAGACTATAAGCTAGGGTTTAATTTCTATGTGAATTTATTCATATCACTATACATAAGTCAACACCGAATAAAATATATGTTTGCTCCAACGAAGATCTTATTTAATGTAACACTCATCTTGACTGCATAAGAGCCTAATAAAATCTTGTATGTTGAAGCTAAGAGCACTTAGTAAAAGTTATCATATTAGGTAGTTAGACATAGTAAATAAATATATTTTTATTCCAAACATTTTATTAGCAACTAAGATAAAATGTATCTTTGGACTTAATTTTAATATTAGTTTAGTTTAGTGCGATCGCCGTTATCCCTGTATTCATATACTGATACATAATCAATATGATTATGACATAATATACGAGTATAACTAAATTCTGCACGCTCATTGAAAACCAATAATGTTCTGGTTGTTTTATTTTATTCCGCAAAATAAACTCTGAGACTGCCATGAGAAAGAAAGAAACCGCAAATTTAAAATAAATACAAAGGTTTCTAAAGCGCCCGGTGGTCAGTACTGGTTTTCAACAACTTTGCTTCCAGTCAGGGACAAATCAATGTAGAGACTGTAATACCCAATCCCCATATCGACACTGTCCGTTTTCCAACAAGATTTCGGCTACATTCATCTTGTACCCAAGGCGTTTCGAGTTGCATGTTATTCATAAAACTGCTTTGCAATATGGGCATTAAGACACTTCCCTTCAAATCTACGTACTTTGCCACAATTTTTATTCAGAGAGTATTACTCGGTAAATGAGTTTTTTACTTATAAGGTAAGGAATTTTAAAGATTAATATTTGCAGTATACAGGTTGTAAGAAAAATACTGGTGATCGGTTTAAGGGTAATAATTGGTATCGTATTACGACTAATAAAACGTAGAAAAAATAATTAAGCGCGAAAATTTTTTTTTCTATGTGGGACGTCATCCCAGCCGACAAACCTTCCATACAAAATAATTTTTCACTTCTCATGCTCGTAAAGTTCGACTTTAAGTCGTGCGTGGACGACATAAAATCGCATTTTAAGCTCTAGGGCATAAAATAAAATTTTCTTCTAAGACTAAGAATGTGGCTCAACAGCCAAACAGAATCAAAATATATTGCACAATTTAATTGAGCAGTAAAATTTCGTAGAATACTGAAACTTGTTCTTTTATTATATTCTTGCTATAATTATTTGAATTGCGCGTTTTCTATAATTAAATAAATGAAATCAAATAAAATAGGAGTCGATAATAGTTTAGAAATACCTCGAAATGTTTTTATGACTTGGCAGAAAACAAGTATCTATGTCTAAATTCCCATGTTGAAAATTAAAAAAAAAAATTAAAAATTTAATGGGTGGGAACCATATTTGTTTTCATTGTAATAATTGTAATAATTGTGTGTTACAACTTGAAATTGTTTTACGATTACCGATAAATAATTTCCTCGCAATTGAAGTGAAAATTAGAGTGTAACCCTCGTCCATAAAATCCATTTTACACTCGGCTTTATATCAATCCTCGCTCGCAAGCTCGCTCGAATGGATAAACGCCTCGCGTAAAATCGTGCGTTTTATGCACTTGTTGTACAATCTACTAATTTTATTTTTTTATAATTATAATACGATACCAGTAACGCCCTTCAAATGATCACCAGCTTTTATGTTACATATGGTGTAATATGCAGATCTATTGTAATTTACGACCATTGTAACCATATTACTGCGAATAAACCATTTGTATTTGCAATCTATTTTCAGTCTCTTATTGTGCGAGTATGCAGGGGTGAAAAAGAAAACACTTTTATGCATAGATCTGAAACGCCGCTTAGTGATGCTACCTATATAAGACATAAGGAACAAACCTCGATTATTAATTGACAGTCTTTGAAATCTACTTATCTCTGCTTTAAGTCTACAAATCTTTTATACCACTGGCAGCAAACACGGCTGCCATAAAAGCCAAGTTCTACTTGAAGGACGCAACTGCAATCTATTGCATTCACTGCCATTCAAGCCTCAGATTTGACTTTGAAAAGTTCTAAAATTGAATTCGGATTTGAGCTCCGTTTGGAGGATCTGAAAGAAGCGCTGACGATGGATTTCCGTTGAAGACATGTTTGGGTCGTGAAGGGTTGCTGTTCACAAAGCCTACAAAGTAAACCAGTACAAGCCTAAAGAACGACCGTAATTTGTTACAAATAATGACGAAATTAAACAGTTATGCAGTAGATTAGACGAAGCCACTCGGCTAGTTCAGTAACAATACATGATTCTTCTATAGCGTTGTATTTTTAGGGTTCCGTAGCCAAATGGCAAAAAACGGAACCCTTATAGATTCGTCATGTCTGTCTGTCTGTCTGTCTGTCTGTCTGTCTGTCTGTCTGTCCGTCCGTATGTCACAGGCATTTAACACGGAAACTATACGACGTATCTGAATAAAATTTACACATAAGGTGTATTTTGTATGCAGCTACTTAGTTATGTAGTTAAATTTGAAAAAAAAATTTAGGGGGGCGCTCCATACAGGTAACTAAAAAAAAAATAAAAAAATTACCAAATATCAACATGTGACACATCAATCGATAGGTCTTTCAAAATAACATTGAGGTTTATTTGACTATTTTGTGATTAAGTGAATATTTTCTGAAATAATCGCTTCGAAAGTCAGAAAAGTTGTGTAGCCCCCCCGTAACTTTTGAACCGTAAGTTCAAAAAATATGAAAAAATTTGAAGAGATGCGCCTTATGAATAAAATTTACACATAAGGTGTATTTTGTATGCAGCTACTTAGTTATGTAGTTAAATTTGAAAAAAATTTTTAGGGGGGCGCTCCGTACAGGTAACTAAAAAAAAAAAAAAAAATTACCAAATATCAACATGTGACACATCAATCGATAGGTCTTTCAAAATAACATTGAGGTTTATTTGACTATTTTGTGATTAAGTGAATATTTTCTGAAATAATCGCTTCGAAAGTCAGAAAAGTTGTGTAGCCCCCCCCGTAACTTTTGAACCGTAAGTTCAAAAAATTTGAAGAGATGCGCCTTATCATATACTTTCAACGAAAATTGTTTTGAACATTATCGGTTTAGCCATTTTTGAGTTATCTCCAAAAAACTTCTTCCATAGGCATCAGATACGACCTTTTGGTATTAGTTTGGTTCTTATTCCATTGAAGGTACGGAACCCTCCTATGCGTGGTCCGACACGTACTTGGCCGGTTTTTTTGTTAAGCTCAAAATACGCACGGCCGTTTTTAAAAACTCGTTCGTTTGAAACTTTTAAAATATCACCTTTTGTCCGTCTGTTTGTCAATACCGCCTGTTGACAACGAGATTAATATCTAATTCTAGGACAGACAAAAGATGAGGCCGTATTATGCTTCTTCTTTATATACCAATCATAGGTTCAAATTACATTGAGCCAAATAGTCAAGATAAACCCTCGTCTGCCAACAAACTACACTGTGGTTTGGCTGAGGAGCTGATGTGAAAAAAAAATTGTAAGCTGTTTCGTGAATATACATCTATGTATTTATTTTTATTTTATTTAAAATGTCTTTCGAATAAAGAAGCAGGTTATTACTCGATGGAACAGTTTTTTAGCGGATTTGGCTATTTCAAGATGCAATCGCAAAATTTACGTCGCATGGTAGATGGCGGGTGGTTAAATTTCACTTTGTTTTAGTTTGAAGGGACTCGAGGGACTGGATGCCCGTTGATAAAACTCTATTCCCACTGGGTACAAGAAAAGCCAAATATGCAGCCCGTATTTTGTAGTTACTCGTAAAATCTGTATCGCGCAACATTGAAGCAATAGTAAATTCAAACAATTCAACTGGACCTACATTCCACGCTACATACGACATACACTCGTAATAGGCCCAGGCACGTCTGAATCACTAGGATGTCGCAGTAAAATATAGTTATTTCAGCCAATAACGGTGTAACTTGGTATGGAATCCATATGCATTTGCGTCCTTTTACGTCTAGGTTGGGGGACCAGCCGTGCCACGGTACGTAAATCCGTAAAATATACCTCGGAACTGGTAGTAATGGACGATAAAACAAATTGTGAGCTAAATACATCATGGGTATAGAGGTTTAAAGTTTAAACAGATGAGGTAATGTGCCTGACAAACTGACTAAGTAAGTACATAAAATAACACAATGATTTATTTTATGATATACACATTTATGACAATAAGGCTGCCTTTCCACCAGAGATAAGAGTCCGGTAATGCTTTGAAATCGAGCGAAGATACGAGTTTTACACAGTAACCGAACGCTTCCAGGTACCACCGGCGCGTGCACGTGCGCGGCCGCAATGAACAATATTGATACTTTAGGCGTTCTTGCGTAATATCAGAAATTTTGTTAGGTAAAATAAAACTAAAGGTAAATCTAGTAACCATTTAATACACCATGTTATTTATTATAACTTATTATGCATTAAAGCTATATCTATACATACATAATATAGGCGTTGGTGTAAATGGTTGATTGACTGATCAATGCAGAGCCACAACCTACAGCAGATCGTATTACATTTTCAATGTGTACAAGTAATACGAAATTATTTTGAAAGATTGTACGGGTAGATTTAAAAAAATATATTAAGTGATTTTACTGGTGTTAGAGTGTCTTTACTGGTACTGGGTTAGTCTTGGAGTTCAAGGCCCATTTCACACAGCATTTCCTAAAAAAACGTAAAAGTATATTTCAATCTACCTTGGGATGAAAATTATATTTTCAATCTATCTTGTAAAGCTAAAGTCAGATAAATTACTTATAATCGATTTATAAACCTTGTCTGTCTTTGTAGTTTTACTGCCATCTTTGCTGTTTTTATTTGGTTTTCTTACGCCATGGAATATTTTTTTTCTATTTACTGCGCCAAACGCACGCTTTTTGTTGTTTATTTAGTTAAAAAAAAATCGGTTGCCTGTAAAGCCGGTTTACTGACGATAGTTGAACGTGACAACGTCATAAGAAAATACTGATGGAATGGTTGCATTTTTCAAAAGAAAATTTTAATTTTACTGCACTTCATACTTGACGAAAACATGTAAATGTATTATTGTATAGCAGCTGTCCACGCGGACGCATCGCTCACTCAAGTAGGAGAGAGACAGATGTCGAACGCTGCCGAACGCGAAGGCCGATTGTGCCTCTTTGTCGCTCGTTCCGCGCTCTCGCTTGCACTTCAAGCCTTAAATGGAACGCCTCAGAGCGAGGTAACGCCGCATGAGTCATGTTTTTTCATGCGTGCAGCCGGCTCCATCGAATTATAAGACGTTGTCACGTCAAAAATATGAAGCGTCTTATCAATAAAAAGCCACAAAGATTAGTTTAAGTTCTAAATATATATTGTATGCAGCGTGATTTGAGTGCTGTTAGTAGGATTGTGCAGAAACAACAGACAAAGAAATGGAAATAAGTATGGTCCTGTTGTAGTTTTGCGTAAACACACATACAAGGATTTGAGTAGCTCAATACCATAGTTGTAGATTATTTTAAAGGCAAGTTCATGGACTATGCCGTGAAATATTAGTGTGCGTTGTATTGCACGGCTGTGTACTTGCATATCAAGCAAAGTCTTCGATGATATCTGCATTCTTAAGGCTTCCAGCTAAAAACCACCTGTGACAAAAATATCATGGCAATAAGGTAGTGTAGGGTCATATGTATGTTTTAATATTGTAAGGCTGGATTGACACTAAACTTTTAAGTTTCGCTTTTGTAAGGGACGAAGCTATTTTCTACAATGAGAAAATAATATCTGTCTCTCATTCTGACCTACAACAGCGTCCCTTCGTACGTAAACAAAACTTAGAGAAGTTTAAATCTAGCTTAAGAACAACATTAAAACAATCGTATACAATTAAACTAATTAAAAATTACCTAGTGAAACATCCAAATGAAACATGAGGATATGTTGTGTGTTAGACCAAGCTGTGGGGCATTTAAAGGGCTTTATAGTATTAATACAGACTAGACATTCCAATGGGCTTAGGACCTTTCGTAACTTTTTGACTAACGGCGATTGACATTTACAGATTAAAGTAAATTCAATGTTTATTTTGATGTCAATCAATCAGTTTTCTACCAGTTATCAAACACAATAGTCCAGTTTAAGACACTTGAAAAGTCACAAATGAATAATTACGATTTCCATACAGTTTCGCATAGTAAATGTTTGAAGAACGCATTTTTTTATTTGTGGCTTTTCTCTATAGAAATCCCTAAAAGGGCAATCCCTAAACTGCGTTGGCAAGTAAAAGACTTATCATGACTTCAACTCGGAAAGGCGCTCTTTATCCCTTAAAAGCGGAGGAGAAAAACGCATTTTATTCACATCTGGCAGGATGAATTTAAACAGTTGAATTACAAAATTTTGAGAACATTAATTTTTAATATTTTATAACTGGTATTTTTCCTCGCGGTGTTGTAGTGAAAAATGTTGAATTATGCTCGGCAGCAAAGTTCGCTCGTGGCTAAATTTTGGTATTTTTTGCTGACTCGGATCTCAATATAAGCACGCGAGGTTAAACTACCACTTTGCTCCTTTGTGTAACTAATAACTATTTTCACATCACCTATTAATACACCGGCTTTTTCTTCCCTGCTAGGAGGGAACCAAGTAATGCTTTTCTGTCATAGGACATTCGTTTTTTTTTTTCAGCCAGTCCGTCATTACAAAAAAATCTTATTAAATTAATCGATTGATTACAACCAGGAAGCACACTAAGGACATATAAAGTTAAAATAAATATGATTCTACTAAAATATTTTTTATTTTCCTCTAAGGTGGTGTTGAAAGCAGTATGTGTCACATAGAAGCAAAACTATTTTCACCTTGGGCGTTAACACATGAACCCCTAACTACACTCAGTAGTCTGCTTTAGAATCCCTTGCTACGCTCGGGATTCTATGATGTCTTATGTTTTGGGATTTACTATACGCCCTCACCGTAAATATTTCATTTTCTCCCTTGTTACACAATCTACTACTTATTGATTTCTGTTCGAAATGGGTTCAATTGGCATAAAAAATATAATGCAATTTACTCGCTCGCGTACATTTTTCATAAATTTGTATGTTGATCGCCCTTACGTCCTTAATTAAAATGTAGCGTCGTGAGATCTAGTATCTGCCCTCACTGGCCGATTTGGGAAATTCACCCTGTATAGGACCGTTCAACTATTCTTACACCGTTTGTGTATGTTTCTGTTTGAGTAAGTTAGGTTCTAACTCAAAAATTATATGAAAATCGCAAAATATTTAATAAAAATTAACGTACGTACGTAACGTACCTAAGATCAAGACTATTTGGAGTGGAGCGCGTTATATTTACGAGGCGAATAAGGTGAATGATATAATTTCATAACAATTACGAAATAACTTAATAAAAATTTACCGACCAAGTATTCCATAGGTCCCCAGATGTCAACGTCTGGGTGATAACAAATTTTTCCCAATTTACGGGTGCCTTTGCACTTTTCGAATTCACGCTAGCGTTCTAGCGGGGAGCGACACACGTCCTGCCTCCGTGAGCTCAGCGAGCGGACTAAATCGCCCGGCCTTGCTTCGTATAATTAATTGTAAGTTTATAGTTAATTTGAAGTGCTCTATTTACGAATATTTACTATCAAATGGTATATATATTTTACATTATTTGGGTTCATAATAAGTTGAAGTTTATGTTTGTATTAATTTTTGTTCATAACTAATCATGTATGTAGTCAGAAACCGCGGTTATTCTTTGTGAATTTTTTCCGAAAGTTGACTGATTTAAATATTTTTTTTCTCAGTTATTTTGTATGACATCGGTAGAATTTTTTATATTTATTCCATAGAAGACTATAAACTCAATATTACAAAAAAAACTGTAGCAATACGACATCAATAAAATCCCCAAATTGATATCTGTCCGAACCTCCCCGAGCTAAAATTGGTAAAACACTTGTTGGGAATAGGTCAATTATTCAAAATACAATAATAAAGTAGATAATTTTTTGTACTTATACAGTCCGTACTGAAATGATCTTTCAATTTATGCTTAAAAATGTGTTGATTTAGTACTCTTTAATGGCTAAATCATATCAAATAGTCGAGCAAAATTGTAAAAAGACTTTACCGGACTCATAAGCGGGGATGCGATGCCAGGGAATAGCTAATCCTAGAGCTGCGCTGGGCCGCGATTCGAAAAATAAACACACACACTGGACAGACACAGCTCCAACCCAACTCAACCTAACTCAACTCAACGCTATAACGACATTGACATTTGCTATTCGAACAGATTTTCATCGCGGCCCCGAGGAAAGGTAAATGAAGTGATTTTATTGGTTCTTTAAAAAACACATTCCTCCCAACACCTCCTCGCTCACCTCTGGTGGAAACCCAGCCTTATAGCGTCGTTCATAAATGTCTGTCAAATTGAAATTGCCGTTGACTACCCCATCATTTTTTTTGACATTTTTGCTTGTAAGAGACAAAAATTTACGGTGTTTGTAAAGTTTTATGAATTAACGGTAGCTCTTGTCCACAAATGAGTTCGCGCACAGTGCCGTATATTTATTTCCCCTAATTCACCTCCTTATCTAATAATTTCCGAGATAAAGGTGTCAAATTTTATAATGATATTACAAACTATAGATGTAAAAGAAAACTAATTTACGAGTAATGAACACTTTGCTATTCGCATTTTGTAGACATGTCCTTGCATTCTCGTTTTACTAGCCATTTAATATTAGATCCACATCCACAAATTGATTTTGTGCTAATAAACATCAAACAAACTTGACTGATAGAAACCGCACAGAATTTGCATGCACTATTCATGTAAATGCAAATCCAGCTTACATTATCAAAATAAATCGTAAACAGCTTCAAATAAATCAAACAGTTTGATAAATCTATTTTCACCCCCGTGAAAGATTTGTATGCACTACGGTAACGCATGGAAGGGACAATTGGTCCTGACATGCACTTGGGTACCTTTATAAAGAATGATGACTCCATCTGTACAGGTGCCCCCAGCCCCCATCTGATGGCGGCAATCATTCTGACGGATAGTGAGGATTCGGGAAAAACTGCCTATTCGATGGGTATGGACCGAATGGGAGGCGTTTAAAAGGTTGAAAGCTTTTCTGGGTTTGCTTCGGATTTTAAGTCGGAATTTTTACTGGTCTTATCTGTTGCATTTTAATTTTAAATGGACGTAGCATTCATCATTATGCTAATGGCAGTATTTAGATTCAAGCACTTTATTATCAGTAGGTTAATAAGATAAGAAAGTGACTTTAGTTAGTCAGGGTTTTTTTTTCACTTAAAGCATAGAAAGAGATACCCCAAAAAGAATGAGTATTGTTTTGTTATTATATGGCTATTGCTACTGAGAAAAGGTACTTTTGCGCCTAAGTACCTATAAACACTTTTCTTCTGAATTAGACATCCAGCATGAAATAGAAAATAAAAATCAGAATTTCCCTAGCCCGATTTCTCCAAACTGATAATTTCAAGCGACCAATCGTCAAAGAATGTAAATAGTTTTATAAAGGTCAGGCGACCAGAAATATATGATCATTGTCAAGAGGGCGCTATTAGTCTCATGTACATGGCATCAGTTTAATATGGTCAAAAAGTATATTATTCTGTATGGTATGATGATATTTTGATTTGTTTACCTGTCAGCTCTGATGTTAATTTGGAAATGTTTCGTACCAAAATAGTTTAATTTCCAGCAGTTTATTATATACACTATTTGCGATCTTTCGCTCTTGACTATGAATAGTTTTTAATTTTTGGCACTTTTTGTCATTCCTTATTTAATATTCAACACTTTACTATTATTCAAGTAAACCGCCACAATGACACTGACAATCGTGACAACTTATCAGTAAAATTATTGCCAGTGTAAGAAATTAGTTCCAATGAAATCCCGCAACATGGCGCATGATCATAATATATTGGCTTATAATTTCCCGGGTATCTAAAACATGAATCGGCAACTTTTCTAAGGCATATAATAATATAAATTGGCCGTGAATTAATATTTTAGCTATAATTTTTAGGGTTCCGTAGCCAAATGGCAAAAAACGGAACCCTTATGGATTCGTCATGTCTGTCTGTCTGTCCGTCCGTATGTCACAGCCATTTTACTCGGAAACTATACGACGTATCTGAATAAAATTTACATATAAGGTGTATTTTGTATGCCGCTACTTAGTTATGGAGCTAAATTTGAAAAAAAAAAAATTTTTAGGGGGGCGCTCCATACATGTAACTAAACTTCAAAAAATGTTTTTTAACCAAATATCAACATGTGACACATCAATCGATAGGTCTTTAAAAATAACATTGAGGTTTCTTTGACTATTTTGTGATTAAGTGAATATTTTCTGAAATAATCACTTCGAAAGTCAGAAAAATTGTGTAGCCCCCTGGTAACTTTTGAACCGTAAATCCAAAAAATATGAAAAAATTTGAGGCGATGTGCCTTATCATATACTTTCTACGAAAAATATTTTGAACATTATCGGTTCAGCCATTTTTGAGTTATCTCCAAAAAACTTCTTCCATAGGCATCAGATACGACCTTTTGGTATTAGTTTGGTTTTTATTACATTGAAGGTACGGAACCCTCCTATGCGTGGTCCGACACGCACTTGGCCGGTTTTTTCTTTTTAGCTACCCAAATTCAATTATTTAGCAGCCTGGTTAAATACATGCCTAATATATTACTGGTCAGGTTTTACCTTATTATGAGTATAAAGGAGTGTGGGGCAAAAGTGTTAACATTGACGTCGACTGCAGCCATCAATACGCCACAAACCGCGACGTCATCAATAACGCAGAACGCATTACATTATTGGGTGTGCAACCGATGCATCACGCGGTCCCGGGAGAGCCGTGTTACAACCTATTCTACAGATGTTTTCCCTCGGCGTTTAGCGAGATGGATGCAAGTGATGAGCGTTTTCGCTTCTCCACTTGACTTACAAGACAAAATAATCACTTTTGTTAAATCTACAATTACCATTATTACAACTTTGAATCTGTTTCCGTATTTATTTTTAATTGTGTGGTGCAATAAAGAATATGAATCTAATCTAATCTAAAAGCCAGGAAAGGGGCTACGATCTTCGAAGTTGCAGGCTCTTATTATTTATACCACGACGGTGGCAAACAAGCATACGGCCCGCCTAATGGTGAGCAGCTACCGTAGCCTATGGACGCCTGCAACTCCAGATGTGTCACATGCGCGTTGCCGACCCTTTACAAAAAGGAAGTTTCACTGTGTTGACGGCTAAAGGAACAAGGGAGTCCCTCATCGTCAACACACTGGGTCCTGTTTGAGCTCTTTCGGTCTTCTTGTAATAATATGAATACTTAAGTAACAGACTAGTACAACTAGGCCACCTCTTTCTCTTATGATTTGTACCCCATTAATGCACCGTCTCGAACCTGCATCCCCGGTACCAGCCAGTGCACTCGGTGATTTGTCTCCGGCAAAACGATTAAGAAATCCTGCGGTAATGCGCAGTGACACGCCTACCCGGGAACCGTAATCTTTCAATGTCGGTTTTGTTTATATAACGAACCCTAAGTGTGGTTTCTCATCCGATCCGATATCGGATGTCGGATAGGACCACGCAGAAAACGAATTTAAAATTGGTAGGTACATTTCTATATTTTTCTTAAAATACCATTTGATCAATAGGGAAGATGCAGCTATAATATTTATGACAATTTTGTGATCAAAATATTGAAAAATCATAAAACAATAGCTATTGAAACGTTTTTACTATAGTTTATACTATTTTCAAACAATAATTACGATTTGGAGTAATGTGAAACGGAACGTGTTTTAATCCACCAATCAGCGTCTGGTGACGTCACTCCTGTTATGGCAACTTATGGGGTTGGCAACTGTTAACGGTTTGGCCGGAAGGCGCCAGAATAGGATGTACCTGTTACTAGTTTTGCTCTATGGAATTTGGCTAGCATCCAGGTCAAAAAAAGAACAAGTATTTGACACTGTTGGTAGGTTTGACAGGGACGAACCAAGGACGAACAAATATGGCGATGGCGAGTGACACACATGAGTGATGTCACAAGAACTGTAGATCCGTTTAGGCGCGAAAATTTAAATTATCACTTTGTAACAGTAATTTTTTACTATAAATTATAGTATTTTCATTTTTTATTTTAATACACTCGTGGTCTATTCTACGTGCAATTCTTTGAAATGAAAATATTGCATCTTGCCTATTGCTCAAAAGAAATCACTAATGTAAAAAACCGGCCAAGAGCGTGTCGGGCCACGCTCAGTGTAGGGTTCCGTAGTTTTCCGTCCGTCACAGTAAGTGTCCCCACTTAAGAGTTAAAATAACACCGCCATGTAGGATATGATATGAGCGTTCCACGTACAGCGACATCTATCAAATTAGCAAATAGCAAATTAAGTAAACTATTGCACGCGAGCTTAAAGTATGGAAGATGATTTTTATAGGATAATTCTTTATTTCGTGAACCGATTTTCACCGTTTTTACTTTATTTGAAAGCACGTCATTTTATTGTGATTTTGTAGAAATTACAGGTACAATAAACACCTGCTTATGCGGTTAAATTACAAACTTAGTTCAGAAATTATTTTGTAATTTTTTTTCAAAAACTATTTAACCTATCAAGTTCAAAATAATTTTCCTAGAAAGTTTTTATAAAGGTCTACTTTTGAGATTTTTTTCATATTTTTAAAACATATGGTTCAAAAGTTAGAGGGGGGGGACACATTTTTTTTTTACTTCTGGAGCGATTATTTCCGAAAATATTTACACTATCAAAAAATTATTTTAGTAAACCCCTATTTATTTTTAAATACCTATCCAACAATATATCACACGTTAGGGTTAAAATGAAAAAAAAAACCACTCCCCACTTTACGTATAGGGGAGGTACCCTAATAAAACATTTTTTCCACTTTTTATTTTACCACTTTGTTGGCGTGATTGATATACATATTAGTAACAAATTTCAGCTTTCTAGTGCTAACGGTCACTGAGATTATCCGCGGACGGACGGACGGACGGACGGACGGGCAGACATGGCGAAACTATAAAGGTTCCTAGTGGACTACGGAACCCTAAAAAGGCGGACTTTATGCCATAGGGTGCTGTCTAGTAGTTTATTTTTCCTTTGGGCCATCCGACATCCGATATCGGATAGGACAGTGTGAAAACGCTCTAAGGCTGGATTGACACATGTAAGTTTTGCTAACATAAAAGTAGGGAAGAAGTTATTTTCTAGAATGAGAAAGCAATATTCGTCTCTTTCTGACCTATAGTTGCGTTCCTACTTATTACGTAACCAAAACCTACCAATGTAAACCTGACCTTAATACTAAACAATTGGGCGTTTTTCCGAAGTGTTATTTAATTTACGTAACAGAGTTATTTAAAACAGAAATAAATATTATATTTGTGTATCAAAGTTAAAGATCCTAATATCTGGCTGTACATCGTCAAAACCAATCTCGTAGTTATCGAAAGTATGAAAATAATTATCATTCGTAGTCATTGCTTTAGATTGAACATAAAAAAGTTTATGCCTTGTCACCAACTCAACGAGGAAACTTGTAGAGTTGACACTAGTTGTTTATAATACCGTACCGCTAGGTTATGTTCCTTTTGCGTTGCTCTATGCTCTGTGTTTTCCTTGTTATATTTGCCAGCTTTCTTCTTTCAGTTATAGTCTTCTGTGTCGTATGTAAGCGACGAGTTTTAGAGTTTTGGGCTATGTTTCACGTGTCTGCCGTTGACGGCGTTGACGCTGGTGCTAGCGGCTAAGAATGTTAGGCCAAGGCATGTCCGGTCAGATCGGAAAGTTTTCCTTATATTTCTATTGTTCTCTTTAAGTTTATTACTGATGTTTTTATTGGCTTTTTATCATAGATTGTACTTGCTTGATACTTGCAGTGAATTCTTCACCGGATGGTCTTTGGGCTAGCAAAATGCTAAGAGAGAATTTATTTGTTATTTCTCTAATGTCACGAATAAAGATATTTCTTTTTCTATTCGTATCACCATTCGAATACAACACAGATTAATAATGTGAGCACTAATTATATACTGTAAATGTGTCCTCTTAGGCGCTTTTCACACTGATGCGGTTTCCACATGCAGCGACGGTGTACAAACGAGATAGCGCTATGCACGTCTATAGCGCTGTCACGCTTTCACACCGTCGTCTTATCCGGTTGCGTTGCCAGTGTGATAATCACCTTATTTCATGGCTTAAATTTAACAAACAACAATACATATAAGACCAAACAATGTTTTAGATTACCTATAGGTAAAACTTTTGAACCTTTCGATCTAGAACCGCGATAGTTTAAGCCAATTTTTGTGATCACTAAATATGTATATGACCCGACAGAAGGTATATTCGGACTATAGGAAAAAAACTTTTACTCTTTAAAATGAATGATGGTTTAGGACAGCCTGTAACTTTCAAAGACCAGGGTCGAAAACGACCCACTGGGCATATATGGGTTACCAATTTAAGACAAAATTCGGCTTCATATATACTTCGTATATGAGCCTTTAAATCTTCTAATTTATAGGTATCATGTTTTGTTTATGTTTACAGAATAAGTATCATAGATGTATAGGCGATGTTCCCCTCACAAAACAAGATCGCGTAAAAATACAATCTTCACCTCAATCACGTTGATGTTTACTTATGGAAATTTCCACGAAAATAACCGTCAATCCAAGTCACAGACCACTTAGCTTAAAGATGAAGCAAGTCACTTAAACTCCCGGTCACTAAAGTCCACAATCTACAAGTTCCACAACACGTTGCCGTCAACTTAATTTAAGTATGAAGGCGTAACCGCCCATTTCAGTTCAGTCTATATTTACGAACTGACAGTGACGTATAAGATGTAAATGCGATAAAGATGTGTTTAGCTCATTTCTTGTGTGTACTCATGTAAATTAGGTAAGTAAGTAAGTAAAACTATCAAAAACATTTTAGGGTGCATTTTTTATAGTGCTTGAATAACAAAAGAATAAATATATGTGATGTGTTATTTTGACAAGACTCATCGTAATCAAAACCTTTGTTGGATTAGATTGTGGTATTGCGGTATTAAATGCTGTTGAATGCAATTGATAGCTGTCAGCGCGACGAAGTGTTTCACTAGTTAAACAGCGCCCATATGAAAGAAAGAAAGAAAAGAAAGAAATAACGTTTATTCGTGACGTAATATTTAAGCCTAATAAATGGTACACATGTACTTAATTAATTAAACTAAACGATACATTTGTCACGAAATGGTACCGACTCAGCGTGGTGCTAGCCTGGAGGGCTAGCGCTGGTCTTCCGTCGGGACCACATGTGGGTGAGGTCACGGAAATAATACATTATGCAGCAACCGCTTAACAATGCGGCGTCTATTAGAGGTAATCACAGCTCCACGATCAACATTTTGATCAAGTTCGTTTGGAAGTTGGATTCGATTTTGATCGAAGTTGCTGAATCTCAAACAGAGTTCGGAAAGTAATTTATAATGTTGGCAACGGATTAAAGGGGAATTTACGTTTACAACGAGTTTACGAAAAGAACAGCTGTCGGTGCAAAATGGCCCGAGAATTAATTTAGATGTCTAACTACTTTTATTTAAAGGATTAGGTATACTGCATACGATTTATGAGTATACCTAAGTATTCGAATAGGATTATGAATCTAAATTTATAGAGCACCTCATTTTGACGACTCGATTTTACGTCTAAGACTAAAAGAGAGGTATGAGCATTCATCTCGCTTTGTGTTTGTAATCTCGCTCCATTTTGGGGCAGAGCTCGGAAGTACCTCTTTACCGAAAACCACAGCTAAATAGACTGCCGGTGAGTAAGGTCACCAGAGCTCAAAGAGGAAGCATTGTGTTGACGACCGAGGACCCTCTTGTCCCTTAAGACGTCAATCCTCCTTGTGGCCGTGAATCCTCCTTTATAATCATATTCATTTATTTTGTATTAACTATTAAACATACATTGTCAAATTACATGAGAGCTATGTCAATATTAACATGGATAAAAATTTAAGAATAATACTTACATTCAGCAAGTTATACTAATTTTACAATAAACAAAATTAACATGCATACATTTTTAAAAGTCTTCAATAAGAAATTCAGTTACAGAATAATAGGCCTTTTGGATTAAGAAAGATTTATATTTGGGGTAAGGTCGATCCCATCAAAAACATAAATGTGAAAGGCTGCCAAGTTCGATACTATGGGAATGCTTCGCCTATAAAAGAAGCGAGATCTGAATAAGTACCAAGTTCCATAAAAATACCTCAAATCATAAATAGTTATAGGAATGCACACTTGATTTCCAGCAGTTTTTAAGGTACATTTTGAATAAGTATCACGTTACATAGAAATACCTAAAATTATAATAGTCAGAGAAACGCACACCGGTTTTTTTAGCAGTTTCCTGATAACATTTATTATTTTCAGTACTTTTTAATGATGTTACTTGGCAAGTTTTCACACACCACAAACCTTTTCAATGCAATGAATCGACGACACCTTTGGACTGCAATGTGTCAAGTATATAATTTTCTATTAAAACTTGCCAAGTTACATCATTAAAAAGTACTAAAAATAATAAATGTTATCAGGAAACTGCTAAAAAAACCGGTGTGCGTTTCTCTGACTATTATAATTTTAGGTATTTCTATGTAACGTGATACTTATTCAAAATGTACCTTAAAAACTGCTGGAAATCAAGTGTGCATTCCTATAACTATTTATGATTTGAGGTATTTTTATGGAACTTGGTACTTATTCAGATCTCACTTCTTTTATAGGCGAAGCATTCCCATAGTATCGAACTTGGCAGCCTTTCACATTTATGTTTTTGATGGGATTTCATTTATTTTTGTTAGGTGTAGGTTCTTTATTATTTTTTTATCACTTTTGCTTTAGGAAATGTCTCATTCCACTTAGGTATGTACTTTATACTATACCCTTTATACTAAGCGTCTAATTCTATTTTACTATTTATTTATAGGTGATTTTTACAAATAAACTGGCTCCCTACACCTATAAAATGTACCTACTTACATATAATTACATACATCAATAACGTACTTTATTCTGTTTGTAAGTACGCTACCTACATAGATAATTAATAACTTGGTAATACCTACCTACCAGTAGGTATTATAATTGGTGGCCTATTATGTAGCCCTAGAAGTGCACCATCCCATCTCATCCCGTGGCGTATCGGAGGGTGAGATGGGCAGTAGTATATATAATTCCATCTTAGAGTATATATGATTTCCATGTTCTTGAATCTGCGATTTTATTAGTTGTAAAATTAGAAATTATTTAGACTATGCGAGAAAAAATAGTCTTTTCATTTTTGTTTGACTGATTTAGCGCACCTAGTGTACCTAGTGACCTGCTTTGCACTTCGTAAATCGTGGGTTCGGTTCCCGCAACAGACACACACAGAGTGGTGAACAATTTTATTGTTCTTGTCTTTAAGACAAACATGTATTGTCTTAAATTGGTATGTATCTAAATTTAAACAAGTCTTATCTCATTTCCACTCCATACCTACTTATAGTAGAACAAAATTACACATTCGTTGTTTTCGAAACTGACTCACACTTGGCCGTTTTCAGATTTTTACTTTATTTCGACCTAAAGACAAACCTTCGAGCCAAATTTCAGGTCGGTACGACCATTGGAAGATAGACCCATTTAGTTCATTATGACTTCATAGTAGAACAAAGTTACACCTTCGCTATTTTTAAAACTGACTCACACTTGGCCGTTTTCAGATTTTTCCCTTTACTTTGACCTTAAGACCTATCTCCATGCCAAATTTCAAGTCAGTACGACCATTGGAAGTGGTCTAGGTTTTTGATGAGTCAGTGAGTCAGTGAGTGAGTGTATAGTAAAAATAGCGATTTTCTGACGTCAATATCTCACGAACTGCTATAGGTAGAATAATGAAATTTTGTATTCTAGACAATTAAGGGGATGTCAACAGACACTCGAAATTTCATATGCGTAGATAAAATATGTTTTGAGTTATAGGTTGGTCGAAATTGGCCGGAAATGGTTCGTGTAATATAACCCACGGCCGATGTGTCGCTTTTTTTGCTCGAACTTGGCGGACACACTGCCGTGTGTCTAGATAACGCGCATATAAGACACTTCTGGAGTTACAGACGTGCATAGCCTAGGGTAGCTGCTTACTATCGGGTGGGCCGTATGCTTGTCTTAAAACTGATTCAATTAGATGCCCACAGGCATTAGTCGACTGCTTAGAATTAGAACCGGACCGCACGTCAGTATTCATCTTAATGTCCACCCCAACACCACTCAGCCCTAAGTGTCCTGCAACCAACGTCACGCAGTAATTAGACCAGTTAGCTCCCCAAACCCTAATGCGGCCGCGTATTATCAAACTGTTCTTTATCAGCGCCAATAAATCCGAGTCGGTCGCAAATTGCATCAGCCATCAATCTAAACGGTGTTACGTAGTTACGCACCCCACTACGGCCATGTCGAGGGTGGGGCCGCAGTTGCAGTAGTACTATTAGTTATTCTGTGGTTGCAGAGGAAGCGGTTTTAGGAGCGTTTTTGATTTACCTTTAATGGCGTGCCTCAAATTATGGTTCATAGATTTTTATCTTTTTTGGTTAGACAGTGTGTGTTAAGTAAATTATAATTATTTACTTTGAAACTGCAGTGCCTATTACAAAGCTTCATGGTTGGTATTTTGAACTAGCATTAGGTTTAGGTATGTTTCATATTACTTTGCATAGTTTGTATGTTAAGCTAATAGATCAATAGTAGGCCGTAGACAAACTTACCTTATCAAGTAGCAGAATTCGGCTTCTGTGGACAATTCAGCCAAGTTTTTTTATGTTTTAATGTGAAAATTGACAATGCAAGTACGACGTGCAAATGAGTTCTCGAGATGGTTTAAATGCAGTGTTACGAGATACTGTATATTAGCCGGATTGCCATTGCGATACGTTCTTCAAAAAGGCGGCCCACGTTTAGCCGCATCGTTATCACTTTCAAAATAACCAAAACCATTCTATTAAAAAAGGCTAATATTTAAAGGAAAAACAAAACCTACGCTACTCGATGACGTATTGTTGCCTACGGCCTACTTTGGATGTATAATTTTATTACTATTCTGATTATAAATATTACTTCTTAACTGGTAAATGATTAATAAATAAATTAAATTACTCTGATTCCAAATTTCCTTCACTTTTGATCAGGTAAATGTTCTATTTAATACCTAATTAAGTAAATGTATTACGAGTAATAGATTCGTTCTTAGAGAATAAATTAAAATTATCAAAGAAGAACTTTCTATTATGACCGTGACATGACCTAAAATTTTCCTCGGTAGACATTTTGAAGTCAAGTCACAGATGTCACTGAGAAGTCTCGTGACTCCCCATGACCGCTACCCGCTACCACAGCGCCCTCACCCGCCTCTCCCCCAAGCTAAAGACACCGTGTTTACGCAGTTATTTCTCTTCGTTAGACGGCGATTTGTCATGAATACTTGAGCGATATTGTTTTTAGATTGAGTGCACCATCACCACCTCAACCCAAAACGGCCTACGCTCTGCATCTAACGAGCACACTTATGTCTTTTTAGAATAAGTGCTGTATATGAATCTGAGGGTACGTTATCTAGAATTGATGGGTGCTGTTGTGAGATATTTGAAACAATACGCGGGCAATTTTAGTGATTTAGGTACAGCTGGGACTTAATTTGTTACTGGCTTAAGGCGACGATATATGCAAACACGTCAAATCGAGGTGTTTTTGTGCAAGGTTTTTGAAGAAAACAAACCACGTTGGAGCATGAATGTTACATTTTCTGTAGGGGCATATAGTTGGGTTCGCTGTACCGATACGTGCTTGGTCTTGTATAACATAATTAGGTATATATATCATCGTTAAGAAACTGTTTTGGAGAAAACTTGTCGCAAGTTTTATGTCGGTCAGAAATAATTCTATGTTGCGAAATTAAACATAACTACTTCTTAGCACATTATTAATGTTCGGCCGATAACTATAGTCGTATTAAGCGCTTAATAAAGGTTTTAGACGCAAAACCTTGTACAGCCTGTAATAATTCAGAACTATGCAATTGCTGCAATAAAACTTATAGGCGTTTATTCTATTGCAGCCAGAGACATGTTTCATGTGTCAAATTTGAGTAATATGATTAGTAATTTTGAGTGCGGAAATTCGTTCCACATAGCTTAGATTATAGTACGCTTGCTTTCTAAGTAGATATGTCCGAGTTCAAATCTAGGCTGATGTTAACTTTTTTGTTTATTTTTTATCTCATTTCTCATTTATATTTTCAATCCTGATCCTAAGCGATTTATAGGTATTTTTGGACAAAAAAAAAGTCAAATCATACTATAGTCAAGTTACTAGTTAGTTTAATCTTTTTATTTTGACTTTTTTACCCAATATATTTAAACTACCAACTTATAAAAGAGACTAATTCATTATTCAATTTTTACAGTGGGTATGGGTACTTTTTACCATAGACGGCTTCGTCCATGTTTTTACCATAATTTGTATTACAAGAGCGCGTTTGTTCGAGCAGTTTCCATCCGCGGCGACGTTGCCAGCTTACTTTCATTTGCTCATTTCGCGTCTTGCTTTGCGCTGTTGCAAGCTAGATCTATATTATGATATGAATGACGGATACATTGAATAGAATCAAATGCGCTTGAAGTTGAAACACATTCGTGCATTTGTCAATGATTTGTCCACATCATCGTGATAGGTTATATCTCTCTCTTTACTATGGAATAAGAAAGAAACAATCGGCTCGGCTGTCCCGGTACTCTACGATGTCTGGTCGCGCCATTAGGTTTATATGGCTTATTGTATGTTCGTTTTCGTACGATTTAAAAGATATGGTGAATTATTAATATTATTATTAGGTAGGTAAGTAGATATGGAATTAATTTAATCGTATAAGTATATATACCAATATAATTTCTCACAATCCCTAAAATGAAAAAAACAATAAGTAAGGTACGATGGGGTAAGACCGGACCATTTTTGAACTAGTTGGTCAGCTTTCAGGGCTGACTTTTATGCTTTACCTTTGTAAAAATTTCTCGAAATATTAATCCTTGTTTCAAATCAGTATGAAGTGTACCTAAGCTGTTTTTCCTGTATAAATTTTCAAAATCTACTCCTTCTACTTAAGATTGGACTATTGAATAAAATGTACTCTTAGTAAGTTTTTAGGTGCTAGTTTTCTTCCACTTATCGATTTTGCCAGCTTTGTAATGCAATAATAAATTTTGAAGTGCCCTTACTTATCGTTCTAGAGCTTATATGGTCTTGTTTAGATTAAAATTATACGAGAATAAATCATACTCGAAAGGTTTTTTTATAATAAAACATTTTTTGTAAAAGTGGAGTATGTGTCAGTTTTCCGTCCATACTTATTGATATATTGATATTCAAGTTTTTGAAATAAAAGCTTATAATTAAAATATCAATTAAAGAATAAATAATTATTATCAATGGCAAATTTGACCTCAAAAAGTTTTTTCCATCTAGACGGAGAGCTGGCCACGTCAGATATGACACAATAGTCAGGTTTTATTGCTCCCATTATTGTGTCATATCTGACGTGGCCAGCTCTTAGTCCAATAAATTTGTAGCAGTTTAATCAGGTGGACGGCAACCCGGACGGGAAACTAGCATAACCATCCTATGCACGGTTTCAAATAATAGATATAATTATAAACCGCCTTTATTATGTTAATTCATAATAATTCAAAAACGAGTGAGTTAAAAATATTGAGAGTGGAAAGACAAGATGTTTCAAACCTTTGAAGCAAGATGTTTCAAAATTTAAAAATTTTAAAAAACGCTTTTGGCTATAATTCTTTTTTTTTTTCCCAGCCTACTTGAAGAGATATAATACGTATCCATACTAATATTATAGTGTGTCTGTCTGTTAACTCTTCACGCTTAAACCGCTCAACTGATTTAGATGAAATTTGGTATGTATAAGGGGATGAAAACGGAATGGAAGTTTATACGGAATTGTTGCTCCCTGTTGACTTGAAATAGCATACGTGCTAGTTTTATATTGGCTCTTAGATTTTACTAACTAGTAACTTTTATTTTGCGTTTTATTATGTAATTCCATATGGCTCATGTTAATTTCGCGCAGACGAAGTCGCGGGTAAAAGCTAGTATTTTAATATTGTAATGGATTTTGATATGATAAAACTTTTGAAATAGATGGCAATTAACCAAAACTAACCCAAAAATGTACCCAAAAAACCGTGACGACCCTATACACGACACGATACAACTAATCCATACTAATATTATAAATGGGAAAGTGTATGTGTGTGTTTGTTTCTTTGTTTGTCCGTCGTTCACGGCAAAACGGGGCGACGAATTGAAGTGATTTTTTAAATGGATATAGTTGAAGGGATGGAGAGTGACATAGGCTACTTTTTGTCTCTTTTTAACCCCCCACTTCCCTAAAATGGGGGGTGAAAATTTGTATGGTTTGTTACCCCGAATTTAACGCGAGCGAAGCCGCGGGCAAAAGCTTTTATATGTTATTAACTTACTCGTGCTGACTTTTCGTGTTTTTCAATCTTTTGTGTAATTTCAATTTATAATTCTTATGTGAGACGACAAACGCTTTTATATTTGTCAATATTTTTAGTAAAAAACACTTATGGTATATAAATGAAAATGGTTAAAACATGTTAAAAAATTAATCTTAAACTTTAGGTTGAATTAAGTTATTTGCTTTTTAGCTATGGTTTTCTGTAAGGTACTTCCCCAGTCGAGCTCTGAGCCAGGTCCAGATTTGAGCGTGATAACATTCGCTGAACTGTGCCTTACCACAGTTAGCGAGATAACATTCGGAGTGCCCATACCTCCCTTTTGGACATAACATACCCGTGTCTAAACCTGTTCCTAGTAACCAACTAGGTACCAATTTAAAAAATGTTCACAGCAACAATTAATTGGATCCAGTCTTAAATGCCACGCAAAAACAAATCAAACCATTTTTTGTGACAAACAATTGAATTTATAGAACGAAACTTTTTTGTCTATAAAGATCACATGTATGCGCGACT
Organism: Pammene aurita; assembly: GCA_947086415.1. Classification (NCBI taxonomy): domain Eukaryota; kingdom Metazoa; phylum Arthropoda; class Insecta; order Lepidoptera; family Tortricidae; genus Pammene; species Pammene aurita. The sequence goes on from OX352304.1 coordinate 17,993,599, forward strand.
TCGGCAGCAGATAGCATACATCCTCCATACTACCCTCTTGAACCTGATGTTTATTCAGTGTTGGGCGTAATTTATTAGATGGTACCTACTTTTGTAATGAATTAAATTGCTAATTAAATTACATGAAAATCAATTATATTAAGTAATTGAAATTGCTTGTAATTGAGATTACATGTCAGTAGTATTCCCGATTACATATAATTTGTAATTGCAATTACTTTTATCTTAACTACTTTTACTTGTAACTTCGATAATTTGAAATAATATACAAGTTCAATTTCTTTTTGGGTCAGTGGGGGCAGCTAACAGATCCCTCGCTGCAACGCGAAAATGGTCTTAGAAGACCTTCCCTCAATTTCAAATTAATCAATCTTCATTAATTTGAAATTGAGGGAAGGTCTTGTACGGATTTTGGAAAAAAACATACAGGATGCGAGATGAGGTCACATTTGGTAAACTTCTTTTTGATGCCAATCGATCCCATTCTTGTATGGGATCAAAAATAAATTGCGGCTAGAAAAGCCACAAATTGAGAAAAACTTTTCCCATACTTTATGAAAATTGTTTTTTTTATTTTTTACATGCTGCTTTTTTATGCCAATCGATTCCATTCCTATCGTTTCTAATAGTTTCCTATTATTAGGTATTGTACTAAAAAGCCACAAATTAAATATTTTCCATACATTTACTATAAATAATAAATAAATATTATACGACAATCTTACACAAATCGACCTAGGCCCACAGTAAGCTCAATAAGGCTTGTGTTATGGGTACTAGACGACGATATATATAATAGATAAATATGGATAAATACTTAAATACAAAGAAAACATCCATAACTCAGGAACAAATATCTGCGATCAACACACAAATAAATGCCCTGACCAGGATTCGAACCCGGGACCTCCTGCTTCGTAGGCAGGGTCACTACCGACAGGGCTAGGAGATCGTCAAATAAAGAATAAGTGATTTTTAGGGTTCCGTAGCCAAATGGCAAAAAACGGAACCCTTATGGATTCGTCACGTCTGTCTGTATGTCTGCCCGTCCGTATGTCACAGCCATTTTACTCGGAAACTATACGACGTATCTGAATAAAATTTACACATAAGGTGTATTCTGTATGCCGCTACTTAGTTATGTATTTAAATTAAAAAAAAAAAAAAATTAAGGGGGGGCGCTCCATACATGTATCTAAATTTCAAAAAAATTGTTTTTACCATATATCAACATGTGATACATCAATCGATAGGTCTTTAAAAATAATATTGAAGTTTTATTGATCATTTTCTGATTAAGTAAATATTTTTTGATATAATCGCTTCGAAAGTCAGAAAAAATTTGTAGCCCCCCCTGTAACTTTTGAACCGTAAGTCCAAGAAATATGAAAAAATTTGAGAAGATGCGCCTTATTATATACTTGCTACGAAAATTGTTTTGAACATTATCGGTTTAGCCATTTTTGAGCCATTTCCAAAAACCTTCTTCCATAGGCATCAGATACGACCTTTTGCTATTAGTTTGGTTCTTATTCCATTGAAGGTACGGAACCCTCCTATGCGTGGTCCGACACGCACTTGGCCGGTTTTTTAAACTTTTCACTTAAACAACAGTCGTTTTTATTAAGCATACCTACCGGAAGAAACATTTAAGTAAAATGTTAATGTACCTGAAAAAAGCGGCATCGCCATTATATCAAAATGCAACTAGGTACAGGTACATAATAGTGTTGGAGGATGTGTGGTTTGTATTTGCAACTAAAGGATAATTTTCCAGATAGGTAATTGAATTATCCGATGTTCTCCCGATGCGGTCTTATCCCAACGCACTTTACCGTCCTCATTGAAAGCGATTTTGACCATCTCTAATTTCGTTATAGATACTAAAAACCTGGATTTTTCAGAGCAGAAGAGGACATAAAACAAATTAGTTACAAATAATATTATCTTCAGTTAAGTACATTTTATTTGAACTTTTATTTTGAAAGAATTGACACGTACTTGACACATAGAAATATAACCGCCATGATGAATGCTTATTTTGGATATTTAGAATAAAACATTATAATTGTGCGATTATGATACTGTAGGTAATGGCGTGCGTTGGTCAAGTAGTTTTATATTATAGGTAACTTTAATTATTTCGTCATTGATTACCTACATACAATAGTAACTTTAATTAAGTAAGTACCACGGATCAGAATACAATTTAACTTCATGGTAAGTACACATAAAATGGAATCATTATGAAAGCGCCATCTTACTGTAAAAGACCGCGATTGCTTGACTATTTAAACATGTCAACATTGAATTGTCATAGTTCATCTCAAGTATACTAGATGGCAGAAGCGGAAGCTGCGATTATAAAAACGCAAAATGCAGTCGTCAACCGCGATACCCGTCACCTTAAAATACTGAGTAAGAAATGTATGAATATAAATCTATTCCCATTTTTAATATGCCTTTCATAATGCTTTGATTTCAGTTATACTGTTACTTTTTCAAAATATATTATAGCATATAAATTAAATGATTATACTCGTAAAAATAATGAGAGCAACTTTTTGAAACCTAGAGAAATGTTTCGCTATCACACTATTTTGGACCTGGGTATGTCCTTAAACTACGCCAAAAAGAGAGGTATGGGCACTGCGAATGGCATCTCGCTAAGTGTGGTAGGGCACGTTCAGCGAATGTCATCGCTCAAATCTGGAGCAGAGCCCGACTGGGGAAGTACCTCCACCTTACAGAAAACCACAGCCAAATAGCACTAGACCCTACTCATAGTGTTGTGTTCCTGCTGGTGAGTAAGGTTGCCAAAGAGCTCAAAGAGGACCCAGTGTGTTGACGATGAGGGACCTTCTTGTTCCTTTAGTCGTCAACACAGTGAATCCTCCTTTTTGTAAAGGGTCGGCAACGCGCATGTGACGCCTTTGGAGTTGCAGGCGTCCATAGGTTACGGTAGCTGCTTACCATCAGGCGGGCCGTATGCTTGTTTGCCACCGTCGTGGTATAAAAAAAAAAAAAAAAAATTTATTCGGTCTTCAGTCAACATTCTTGCATAGGTAACCAAAGTTACCATATATGACAAATGTCTAACAACATTTTTCCTAACTATTTTAACAACTACTTAACTAATAGGTTAATCCTTTGTACGTACATGTACATACTTCACAAATGTGCCCAAATAATCATAACCCAAACTAAAATCTTGTATTGTAAAGTTCTCTACGGAAAACAATAAATCCATTATCGATACGCCATGGAAGAACCATAAAAAACCTTTTAGCCCAATTCGATTTCCCACTGTCCACTCCCGTGAAAAATACCCACTTTGACAATATTTGACAAGCATGTGCTCTATCAAATTTATAGAACTACCCTCGAGAGGGCGCTAACTGCTGTATAAGCAAGGGACGGACATGTCATTGCTCATTTTAGATTGTACGATAGTGTAAAGAGGAAAGTAAATCATTTCAGCCTTGTATTTGTAATGTCTGTTGGGTTGGGTGACATGACATAGTATGCAGACAAAAGTTTCACATATTGTCGCAGATAGCTTAAAATTACTGTTGTTTTTGTGTAACTAGATTTAAGTTAATCATTTTCTCGATGTATACCAATTTGTTTATTTTTGTAATTTAATAAAGTGTATAAATTCGTGTTTACATGTCTAGTTCTTAAGTACTGATTTATGTCTTAATTTTATTGATATCATGTCATAATACGCAAAATGTCTAGATTATAAGAATTTTGTACTAATTTATGAAGAAATGTCCCATATAAATATCAATTTTAACCCTCCTACCAACATGTAATACTGTAAGCTTATTCGTGAATAAATATCTAATTTACACGGCACATACCAGCCACTAGTACGAGCACGCTAAAAAACCCATAAAAGAGGCCAGTACTCGTACTCGTTGCTCACTTCTACAACTACTCCCAGCGGGGAAACACCTGCAACTACACTGCTCAAATGTTTTACAATTCTAAATAAGTGTTTTTATTCATCTCCCTACATGACCTGGTAAATGGTACAGCGGGTCAGCGCTGCTTGGTTCGACGTGGTAATCCGGTCTGCACACAACAGCTGGTCCTTCGAGCTCCGGATATCAGAAAACTGCGGCCAATTGAAGAAAGAAACAAGTACGCGCTGAGCTGGATTAATTTTGCTCAGAATCTTCATACGGTGTCCGGCCTAACCGCTGATACACCTGCCCGCTTTCGCGGAAGAGCCCTGTGCTATTTACCAGCTTGCTGGACGGACCGCTCGTGTAGAGGCCATACTCCACGTTCGTGTCCTGGCAACTTTCGTTGCAACGTCACATGGTTGACGTCTTCACACTGCTTTCGGACGCTCTGGCACTTGCACTTAGCCTTTGCGCGAGATTCAGTGCATCAGGGATTAACGCCCACGAGTAAGTAAAGTGGACGTAGGGCCGCTTTCACTGCACTAGGCAGTGTCAGCCATTAGGTTTTAGGTAGGTAAGGTTAGGGAACCCCACGTGCGTCAAGAAGAAAGAAGAAGATGTCCGATCATACGCTCAAGATGTCTCTTCGCTCACACAAGGGACAACCCTCCAGAGCCGTTACCCCGCCGTCTGGTGAAACAACCTCCGGCGATACCAATACATGGGACAAAGGCACCACCAGCACTCTTGGCGATGGTCCTAGTGTCGAACCGCGTCTACAGCCGCCGCCGGCAATAGCGCCGGCGCCCGCTTATTCGGAAATATCGGAAGACGAGGCGGAAAAGACGTTAGTTAAAAGTCCACCGGGGACATCGTGTAAACCTAACACGTCCGCCGGGGAAAAAGACCGCTTTTCTCAGTGCGGCGACCGCGGTAGTAAAAAAGTGCGCGAAAATCGAAGTGTGTATAGTGAAAAGTGCGACGAAAAGTTAGCTCTGTTGCTAGCGGAACTCGAGGTTCATAAAGCCGCCCTCGCCGTTGCTAATAAAGAGACGGAAACTGCCAAGTTAAGGCTACAGATTGCCCAGCATGAGACGCAATCTGTTAGCGGTAAGTCCGAACCTCTTGTCGAAAAAGACGAGCAACGCGTGAGGAATTGGGTAGAACGACAGTCCCAGCTAGATCAGAGCAATTACATATACGTAACTAAAAATGAAGCGTCCGCGTTACACACAATACGTAATTTCGCCTCTAGCGCGCCGGCGCCCAGCGCCCCCGCGCCCCGCGAGCCGCATATGAGTACTCATCGCCCGCCGCGAGATGTGTCTAGTCAGTCAGTATGCGCCCATTATGCATAGGCCACCCGAATTACCCGCTTTCGACGGTAATATCACAGAATGGATCGCATTCCGTGCCGAATTTAACGATACCGCGCCCATGTTTAGTTACGTAAATAACGTCAGTCGAATTAGGCGCGCGTTGAAAGGTGAAGCGCGTACCGCGGTGAAATCCATAATGTATACCGTCCAGGATCCATACGAGATAATGGAGGCCTTAGAGAGGCAGTTCGGGGACCCTGAAGAGATCATGTTGACTGAGCTACATAATGTTAAACGCATGCCGCGCCTAGCCGAAGATAACAGTAATATCGTGTCTTTTGCCGCGCACGTCGCAAATGCAGTAGCAACAATAAAATCATTAAAGCAAGAAAAATACTTGTACGCGCCAGAGCTAGTCAACAAGATCGTCGATAAGTTGAACCTTATTGTTAGGTACGAATGGGGCAAGTTCAAACAAGCTAATTTGAACTCGCCCGATTTAGTCGCGATATCAGAATTTCTGCTAGAAATTAGTTCCGCGGCTAAAAGAACGAGTCGTCATCGAGGTCCGAAGCCGAAAAATGCCGTGAACACGGTTTCCTTTGAGCTGGACAATAGGTCAGGGCGTCATACCGCCCCCACCCGTACTCCCGCCCCCGTGTTCTCCCGCGACTATTCGAGCGACTCCAACGACAGCTACCAGAACACTCGCCCGCGAAATAGAGTAGATAGAGCTCACACGGGGGAGTATAGGTCGCCGACGGTAGCTCAAACGAAGCCCCGCGAGGCTAAAAGGCCCGCGTATACGGGGACCAAGCCCAAACAACATTCGGTACCAGCACGATTTACGTCACGTGATAAGTGTTTAATATGTCATAATCATGAACACAAAGTGGAAGCGTGTACTAAATTTTTGAATGCATCGGTATCCGAACGTTGGGATTGGGCGAAAAACGAAAAGCTGTGCTATAAATGTCTAGGCGCGGCGCACCGTGGTCGCTTCAAATGCAGGTATGTGGCTTGCGGAGTGCAACAGTGCGAAGCCGGGCATCACAGGTTACTACACGGTTTGAACGCATCTAAAGCGCCCGTGGAAGACAAAAAAGTCAGTAACGTTCACGCGATTAGAATAGCGCCCACGTTTTTGAAAATGATGCCCGTAGAGGTTACGGGCCCACTAGGTACTACGCAAGCCTTAGCCCTGT
>OX352304.1:18000236-18057922 GCA_947086415.1 Pammene aurita
GCCTTAGCCCTGTTAGATGAAGGGGCGGCCCTTAGTTTGATTTCACACGAAACAGCCGATCGTATAATGCCCCGAGAGCGGGGAGAAACGCTCGACATAGAAGGTATAGGTGGGAGCGTGAGCGATCCGGACTCTTGTAACGTGCGATTCGCAATCCGCGGCTTTTGCAGTAGGCATCTAGAAATGATGGAAGCGCTTACCATCAATCGATTGAACGTAGGAGCGCAAGGCGTCTCCAAAAACATAGTCGCGCAGTGCGACCATTTAGCCGACATAGCCGAGGAGCTGTGTTACGATTCTGCCGCGCCTTCAATAATTATAGGTCAAGATAATTGGCATTTGATAGTGACGCGCCAAATTATCAGCGGTAAATCGCACCTCCCGGTAGCTAGTTTGACGCGGCTAGGATGGTCACTGCACGGACCGCATAGGTCATCGGAGGCAACCGTAGCGTTTGTAGGCCACATGGGGCCACAAACGGCCGACGATGAAGCTTTAGCTCTCATGAAGGAACATTTCGATATCGAGTTACTAGGGGTAGTTAAAAAGTTACCTCGGGCCGATCCCGATCAAAGAGCAATAGATTTACTAGAAGCGACATGTGAAAAAATCCCCGGGGAAGATAGGTTCCGAGCGGGTTTGTTATGGCGTACCGATAACGAAGAATTGCCAAATAATAAAGCGCACGCGTTACGGCGGCTGTACAGCCTGGAAAATAGAGTTAGATCGCGACCCTATTCTGAAAATCGAGTATACTAAGCACATAAATAACCTGTTAGACAAAGGTTACGCGGAAAAAGTAGACTCGCCGCCCCCGCAGGACGCGCCTAGGGCATGGTACTTGGCGCATTTCGCAACGTTTCATCCGCAGCGCGGAAAAATGCGCGTAGTTTGGGACGCAGCCGCTACCGCGTACGGTAGGTCGCTAAATAGTGCTCTTCTAGCGGGCCCTGGTCTGTTAGAATCCTTATTCGGCGTGTTAGTACGTTTTAGGGAAGGCAGGACCGCGGTAATAGCCGACATTAAGGAAATGTTCCTGCAGATAGAGATTGTAGAACGCGATCGAGATTCGTTACGTTTTGTTTGGCGGGGGGAGGACCGCTCAGCCTCACCGCAAGAATATAGGATGAAAAGACTGATATTCGGGTCCGCGGCTTCGCCGACGACGGCATTCTACGTCAAAAACAAAAACGCATACGAACATGCGAAAGAATTTCCGATCGCCGCTGAGAAAACTATAAAAAGCACGTATATGGACGACTTAGTCGTAGCTTTTGACCAGTGTGAGAGCGACGTTAGGCGCATAGTAAACGAAATTTACGCGCTTAATTTACGCGCGTCGTTCGAGCTCCGCGGGTTCGCCTCTAACAACCCAAACGTAATTTCTGACGTAGTTCCTAGCAAAGAGGATACGTCCCTCATCGGGGGAGGCGAAAGCGAGCGCACATTAGGCTTAAAATGGAACCATAGACGCGACACGTTAGGGTTTAACGTTAATTTACGCAACACGCCCGAAGACGTGCTCAACGGTACGAAATTACCCACTAAACGACAGGTGACGAGTAGCGCGATGTCGATATTCGATCCCATAGGCTACGTAAGCCCGATCTCTGTCTTAGGGAAGGCATTGATGCAGGAAGTCTGGCGTACAGGGATAGGCTGGGATACCGTTATACCCACCTCGCTCGCACCCGCGTGGAATTCATTCGTGAGTAATATTCAGCAACTTAGGGAGTTAGAAATACCGCGATACGTACCCGCGAGAAATAGAGAGGCCGACATGCACGTTTTTTGCGACGCTAGCGAAAAGATATACGCCGCCGCGATATACTTAGTTAGCGAAGGCCCGGACGGACAAAAGTCCGCAGCCTTAGTAGCCGCCAAGGCGCGAGTCGCACCGTTGCGTATTGTCAGCATTCCTAGGTTAGAATTGCAAGGTTGTGTGCTAGCGACACGGCTAGCCGACACAGTAGTAAAGGAGTCCGATTATGTCATTAAACATAGGTATTTCTGGAGCGACGCTCGGACAGCGTTATCCTGGATAAGGTCGGATCCACGTCGGTACAAAAGCTTTGTCGCACATAGAGTAGCCGAAATAGAAAACACAACTAAACCTACCGATTGGCGTTGGGTACCTAGCGCGTTAAACGTCGCCGACGACGCTACTAAGGGCGTCCCGGCCCAGTTCGGAGCTAACCACCGGTGGTTTATAGGGCCTGATTTTATACGGCAAGCCGAGGAGCATTGGCCGTGCGAGAAAACAGTAGAGCCCGTCGTAGAAACGTGCGAAGAGCACGTCATAAAACCGGTTTGCTCTGTAAATACCGTTCAAAACAAGTTCGCATACTTGCCCGAGACATGTAGATTCTCGAAGTTCACTAGGCTGGTTCGCACTACGGCCAGAGTTTTGATTGCTGCCGAGGTATTCAAAGCCAGATTGTCTGTCAATAGAAATCCAGAAACAGAAATGAATAACAGACACATAAGTCTAGCGGAGATACTGCTGATTAAACGGAGCCAAAATGAGTCGTATGCCGAAGAGATACGACTAATGGAAGCCGGGCGCGCGCTGCCGAGGAAGTCTGCATTACATCGAGTTGCTATGAAGCTTGATAAGAACGGAATAATTGTGCTAGATGCCCGAATAGACAGAGACGAAGCCCATATACCTGTCTTGCACGCTAAGGAGGCATTTACCAAGCTGTTGATCCATCATTTCCACGCACTTTTCAACCACGGAAATCATGCGACGGTGATCAACGAATTGAAGCAAAGATATTACATAGTCGGACTGCGCGGTACAATTCGTTATCTGACGAATAAGTGCCAATGGTGTCAGACCTATAAAGGAGCTACCCTCAAGGTTCCTGTAGGCGACCTACCGCCAGAGAGGCTCAAGGCGAATCAACCGCCATTTACCGCAGCAGCCGTAGATTTGTTCGGTCCTATGCAAATTGTCATAGGCCGCCGCCGAGAAAAGCGATGGGGCGTCCTTTACACGTGCCTCACCACTAAAGCCGTGCACCTAGAGCTAGCCGCCTCCCTATCGGCAGCCTCTATGATCCTATCGCTACGAAGAATGATGTCTCGACGCGGCGCACCCACCGTTCTGTACTCAGATAACGCCACAAACTTTTACGGCGCAGAACGCGAGCTATCAGAGGCCAAAAACTCTCTGCCCGATAGTCTCAAACAATTTATGACCGAACGACGCATGATCTGGAAGAAGATCCCGCCTGGCAACCCCTCCGCCGGCGGGGCTTGGGAGCGTCTAGTCGGAAGCGTGAAAACAGCTCTGAAAGTCACGCTAAAAGACAGAGCACCCCATGAAGAAGTTCTCCATACGCTACTGCTGGAAGCTGAACACCTGGTAAACTCCAGACCGCTGACCCCAGTGAATCCTGACTTAGAGGCTGAAGCGCTCACGCCGAACCACTTTCTCATCGGCCGATCGAACGCTATGTCCCCGCTGGGAGTCTTCTCCGACGAAAATATGAGCCTTTCGTCCTGGAAAACAGCTCAAGCACTAGCTGACAACTTCTGGAAACGCTGGCTGAAAGAATATCGTCCAAACCTGATGCCACGATCCAGTGCACACCAGAACGCGACGAAACTACACGTAGGAGATGTAGTAACTATAGCCGACGGTACGATGCCACGAGGTACTTGGCCTAGAGGCGTGATCGCACAGCTCTTTCCAGGTCCTGATGGCCACATAAGAGTAGCCATTGTACGTACTCGCGCAGGAGAAGTCCGCCGCCCGGTTTCCAGACTCATTCTCATCTGCTCCACACCAATCGACGGTGCTGACGCACGTGGGGGAGAATTGTCGCAGATAGCTTAAAATTACTGTTGTTTTTGTGTAACTAGATCTAAGTTAATCATTTTCTCGATTTATACCAATTTGTTTATTTTTGTAATTTAATAAAGTGTATAAATTCGTGTTTACATGTCTAGTTCTTAAGTACTGATTTATGTCTTAATTTTATTGATATCATGTCATAATACGCAAAATGTCTAGATTATAAGAATTTTGTACTAATTTATGAAGAAATGTCCCATATAAATATCAATTTTAACCCTCCTACCAACATGTAATACTGTAAGCTTATTCGTGAATAAATATCTAATTTACACGGCACATACCAGCCACTAGTACGAGCACGCTAAAAAACCCATAAAAGAGGCCAGCACTCGTACTCGTTGCTCACTTCTACAACTACTCCCAGCGGGGAAACACCTGCAACTACACTGCTCAAATGTTTTACAATTCTAAATAAGTGTTTTTATTCATCTCCCTACATGACCTGGTAAATGGTACAGCGGGTCAGCGCTGCTTGGTTCGACGTGGTAATCCGGTCTGCACACAACACATATATTGAAAGTAGAATATATGAAGGGAATTAAATAGCACTATACGTTGTTTCTCGTATTCATAGGATGTCTTCCAGCTGATCTTTAAGTGTATGAGAAGAAAATTCAAAAATCAAGCCCACATAATTCATCTAAATTTGTAAGGTTGGGGGTAAACGCCTTTTGGGGTTAGGTTCTTACAACAATTGATAAAGAGTTGAAGTTACTTTATCGAATTATAGTTAAAGCTAGTCGTTTAAAATTTACATAACTAGTAAATATTAAAGTGTATCAATGCAAAAATGGGGTAGATAGCCACCATCAATCATATGATTATATTATAATAGTCGATTCACCTACTCTTTTATTTTACTATGATTAAACTATGAACCAATATCGGTAAAAATACATGAACCATTTGTTTCCGATACGATATTAAATAAACCATCGACATGTCTGTATCTCAGCGATATGAGGATTAAGTGAGTATCGCACCGTTGTCACAGTATTATGACAATTAGTTGATCAAATATTCAATGGTATTTTAGATATAGAGCTTGATGTGGTAGCAGTAGATAAAAACCTCACGCCGCTCTCCTTGGTGAACGAGAACTAGCGCAAACCAGTGGTACTAAGCCCCGAGGACCACAAGCAGTATGGAAGAGTAAGGAGCTACACGAGCGGTTCTACAGCCCCCTCACGGGACCCGACGTAGGCTTGCTCGCGTCGGTGAACTGGTTACGATTCGGGGACCTCTTCGGAGAAACCGAGGGTTTTGCCGGGACAAACATCTCCGGTCTGTAAAAATTAGGGCCAGTTGGCCCTAATATTTACAGACGTTTGCTTAGTTTTAGATTAAAAGACTAATCTAATCTAACCTAACCTACTGTTTATACATATAAACAGGATACTATTATCACTTCATGCGGCTGTACTCACTTATGTTTAGTCACTACGCGCGACATGTTTCGGAGAGCTTAGGTCTCCATCCTTAAGCACTAAGAGTGCTAGACGAACCGATCCGACCCGTCGTTGCGGGGCCGCGCCACTCTTAGTGCTTGAGGATAGAGAAATAAGCTCTCCGAAACATGTCGCGCGTAGTGACTACACACAGGTGAGTACAGCCATATGAAGTGATAATAGTGTTAACATGTCTCCACGAAAGTTTAAATTCAATAAACAGGATACTTGTTTTTAAGAGACATTGTCTTGTATCATATGTTAAAAGATCTGGAGGTCACCCAAACTTATAACATGTAAGTAAATCTAGTATAGGTACAAATTACAGCAACAGTTTTCTTGTACTACAGGTTAAAAAAAGAGGTGAAATACCAATTTAGGCAACTGCAACAAATCATTACCACTGCAGCTACGGAATTTCATATGCACTCCCAGGCTCCTCAGATATAATTTAAGGTATAGCCATGTAGAAAAGCTTGAAATTCCGTTTAACCACAGCTACAGTACACAGATTTAAACGAAAATATTTCTGGAAATTAACTGCGAGCTGCAAGCTTAAATGTATATTTGTTATAGTAAACGCAAGTTATGTTAAGTTCTAGCAAAGTTTTTTTTCTTTAACTGGAGAGGTATTACCGCAAATGCGTTAATATTAAAATTAAAGGTAAATAAATAGTGAATGATTATATTTTTGTTCTTGAAGATGGGAGAAAATATGTCTATCTCAAGAAAGCGATGGTAGTTACTCGTAATTTAATTTTTTTCGATCTACCCTCACTTTTGAGTACACTTGTGTTTAAGAATTAGCTAGTTCAAATTCGTTTATTTAATCTAAAATCTAGTTGTTTTTGTCTAAATTCAGTGTTAATACGATTGTTTGAGTGCAACAGTGTTGGGACATTGTTATCCCTGCAAACTAGCCAGTGATTCCGTGACAGTGATAAACCTTAACTTAACCTATACACGTTATTCGGAAAACGTCGCTATTTCGAAATGGCATCTTGTTTCCAGTGTAGTGTGATCCTATCCGTGGACGAGAAGAACCCTAAAATAATCTGCCACGGCTGCGAAAGGCATATTTGTGTTAAGTGTAGTGGGTTGCTGGCTACCAAGCTGAGAGTGATACAGTTGCAGTCTCCAACACTGAAATACTTGTGCCCTGAGTGTGTCCTTGGGGTTCGTCAGCTCCCAGCATTAAGAAAATTAGTGTCTGATTTGAAAATTGAGATAGACGAATTGAAAAAAAGCCGGAATGATGGTGCCAATATTGAATCAGTCCTACAAGAACGGGAGATAGAAAAAGGAGGAGTTCCAATGTATAAATGTTTGAAGTGCCAGAGTGTGGCAGCACCGACGTGGACACGCGTAAGCAATACGATAATGAAGAGGTTAAGAAGGCTTTATCAGCCTTGCCTGTTAGTGCCTCCGGCAGTATAAACTTGACCCCGGTGGCTGTGGTCCGGCTGGGGAAGGCTCGGTCCGATGTACGTGCCTTCGGCCTCCAACTCCGGTGTTGTTGCTGGAGCACCCCGTCCGATGAAGTTAGTGTTTCCAGGCAAGCAGAGTGCTATACACGTTCTTAAGAATAGGAGCAGGTTACCTAGGGGCATTAGAGTCCAAAATGACCAGACTTCATACCAGCGTGAGTACTATAAGCAACTTAAGGGAGAGCTGGATCTGCGCACACAGAATGGTGAGACAGATTTGAAAATTAAATATATTAATAATTCGCCTAGAATTATAAAAGTTGATTCCACGGCAAAAAAGTAGCCAACCATATTATCGAGCTTACCTTCTTTTATACGAACCTGGCATCCCTAATGGCAAAACGAGATTTATTACTTGTGGAAATAGACAAATTGAAACCTACCTTTATTATTATAACCGAAACGCATCTCAAACCGCAAATTATAGATAGTTTAGTGAACATTAATGGATACATACTATACAGACGAGAAGGAGCCGACGGGAGTGGGTGGGGGGGAGTCGCTATTTTTATAAGTTGCTCACACCTTCTGATTCCAATACATGCAACACTTCATCCCACCTTGAACAATGTTCCTGGAGCTGAGGCCCTATGGATAAATATAACTTATGGAACTTTCGAATTACTGATAGCTGGTATATATTGACCCCCGCATTATCATTATACGGATTCAGACAAAACATTGTTCAAAACAATTAAAGAAGCAGCTGGTGGAAATAAGACCTTATTTATTATGGGTGATTTTAACCTGCCTTATATAAAATGGCCGTTAACAAGATTTGATGGATATAACTTGCTACATGAGGAATTTATTGACATGTTCACAGATACCAGTTTACACCAGGTAGTAACAGGAATAACACGTAAGAGAAACGATCAAGAATCACTTCTTGACTTAATTATGTGCAACGAGGAAGACTTGTGTACCAAGGTTGAATACCGAGCTAACATAGGTAAAAGTGATCACCTAGTCTTGCTTGCTACTATTCAAGTCCAGCTACAGGATAGAAAATGGAAAGTAAACAAACCGCCGAGGAGGGACTATTTAGCAGCCGATTATAATCAAATGGTGGAAGCAATGTTGGCAGATAATAGTCAAATAAGTCGTCTGAGCGCAACTACCGCCTGGCGTGACTTTACGCAAAATGTAAATAAAGCTGTAAGTTTACATGTGCCGCTAAGACCTTCTAGAGTAACTCATAATCATAAAAAGCCATGGATCGGGCCTACCATATTACGCATGATAAAAGAAAAAAACTATACTGTGGAACGTGTATATGCTTAATAAGACTAATGAGAACTATAGCCAATATCGGAAAATTAACAACGCTATTACTTCGGCTGTGCGATGTGCCAGGCTTAGTTATGAAAAACTGTACAGTTATGTCCGAAAGCAACTTCCATCAAAAGTGGCTGTCCCGCCTTCACTTAGAGATGACCTTACCCAACAAGTAACAGTCATGAAGTAGCTAATATATTTGCAAAGCAATTTGAAAAATCATACGTTCGTGAACCACCGAATGAACCAATCCCTGATATTGGTATAGCTAGAGTCAGTAACTCTATTAAAAGTATCAATTTCACATCGGATTTCGTCAGTAAGGCGATTTTGAGTTTTGATTAGAACTCATCAATGGGACCCGATAACATACCTGCAGTTCTGCCAAATAAATGTATAAAGTGCCTCGCACTCCAGCTGGCCAATACGAGTATAATGAGTATAATGACACTATCACTTCGTGAGCACCAATTGCCCATTGAGTGGAAAAATGCTACTGTAACGCCTATACAAAAAAGGCGACAAACTTACGGCAGGAAATTATCGTCCCATAAGCCTCACTTGTATAGCCTGTAAGGCAATGGAAAAGATTATCACAAGCTCGTTGAGAGACTTCATTGCAAGTGAGCACATCATAATAGACGAACAGCACGGCTTCATTCCAAAGAGATCAACGGTAACTAACCTATTATGCTGTGTGGATAAGTGGACCAGCACCTGGAATGAAAAGCTTCCAACAGATGTTATTTATCTGGACTATGAGAAGGCTTTTGACCGTGTCCCGACAAACAGACTCCTAGTCAAATTAGAGCATTTTGGAATCCGTGGAAATCTTCTCAATTGGATAAGGGACTTCTTGGCAGGGAGGAAGTTTCGTGTACGAGTCGGAGATAGCCTTTCCGATCCGCATGACGTCCACAGTGGAGTTCCGCAGGGCTCCGTGCTAGGACCAATGCTGTTTGGAATTTTCTTAACGGACCTTAGGCAAATTGTAAAGTCAGACTTATATTTATTCGCTGATGACACAAAGATAATGGGAAACCCGCTTATAAGTCATAACATCATACAGCAGGACTTAGACCGCATTTTACAATGGACCAAGGATTGGCTTATGACCCTCAACGCAGACAAGTGTACTGTACTTCATATAGGTAATAAGAATCCTGAGTACACATATAATATTGCCTCAAAAAGTTTGCAAAATGTTACCTCTCAGCGAGATCTTGGTGTTGTTATCTACAAGTAATCTAAAATGGGAAGAACACATCTTAGGAATAACTAAGAAGGCTAATTCGGTTTTATACATTATCAGGAAAGCCTTCCGTTACATAGACAAGAATATCTTCATTAAGCTCTATAAGACATATGTAAGACCCTTATTGGAATACGCCTTTCAAATTTGGAATCCATATTTTAAGAAAGATATTAAGCTTATAGAAAGAGTCCAAAGAAGAGCTACAAAATGGGTACCATCTCTCCGCGACTTACCATACGAAGATAGATTGAAGGAATTGGGACTGACAACCTTGGAGCAACGAAGGCAACACGGTGACTTGATAGAAACGTATAAAATACTCACAGGACACTACAATGTACCCGTATTAGCCGATATTTTCACTCGAAACATGAATGAAAGACTGAGAGGACACTGTCTGAAACTTACATTGACGCAGAGTAGTAGCAACCCCAGACGACACTTCCTATCTAACCGCGTAGTGAAAGTGTGGAACGGTTTGCCCGAATCAGTGATCAGTGCGCCCTCAGTGAACTCATTTAACAATAGACTAGACAAACATTTTCAACTGGACTAAACTCAAGTGGACATTGATATGCACGTATCAGCTATAAGCTGCCTGTGCATTAATAAATAATAATAATAAAAATTACCAATGCTTAGCATTTATAAGCACATGATATCAACATTATTATGTCATCATTATCAATTTAAATGGGATGTTCCATTTATCTCTATATGCCTCTTTAAAAAAATATTTTAATTTTTTTTGGTGACTTTTTTGGTGGTGTGGAAATGTACCACACCAAATTACAGCAATTTCCTTTTTTTTCTACTGGGCACTGATTACTGACAAATGTGCATGCCGCGACACGGAAATCGAACTTCTCAAGAGTTTACTTTGTAACTACTGGGCACTGTGCGGTGCACTACTCAAACTCAAACTCAAACTCAAACATTTATTCAGTAAGTAGGCCACAAGGGCACTTTTACACGTCAAAGTAAAAGAGAGAGAAAAAAAATCAAACTACACCGGTTCTAACCCTACACCTCTGACCCGAGAAGAATTATGTCCGGCAAGAAACTCGGCGGGACTTATTTTTTCAAAACAACAGTACATCAAAACTAAACAATACATATAAGTGCGTTGTTCTATAAGAAAACATATCAAACCAAGGTTAGATTAACCAACAATAGGTTATAGTTTAAGAAAAATACCAAAGAAAAAAGATGAGTCCAAATCTGACTATTGAAAATAAATTACATACAAGTTTGATATACTTTCTTACCTGAACTGTGTCTTCTACATAAATTTCCAAATTATAATAATCCATCATCAACAGTTAGAAATAAACTTTGAATTTAAATAATATAAAAAAAAGTACTTAAGTGATTCTAGTATACAATAAACATACTATTTCTAAATTATACTTAGAGATGTATAAGGTCTCCAAGTGTCTTGATCTATATATTCTATATAATAAAAAATATGGATAATCAAGCACCGAATGTTGTGTCTAAAGCCAATTAAACTAAAATTAAATATGATTAATAAAAAGTATTAATTAATAAAAACTAGCCATGTTTAGTCTGGTGAGAAACAATATTCTGTGCTCGTATTTTACATGCGTGAACTAAATTACAATATAAAAGTGACATAGAGATGTACATGTCTCTAAGCGTCAGGATCATTAAATATATATCTATACATATAAATATTTGCGAATGCAAGACTTAGAGATGTATAACGTCTCTAAGTGTCCAAATACTAAATAAAAACAAAATAAAATAAAAATGAAAAACAGGTAATACTGGACACTAGTAAAGCTGCTTCATAGAGTAATGTACCTAATAATTTCTCAATTTGTATTGTACTAACTATATCAAGCTACAGGCTTAAAGGCATCGTTATCCTCAATGAATTCCTTTAAAGTATAGTACTCTCTCCTCAACAAATAGCGCTTAACATAAGACTTGAATTTATTTAGTGGCAAATTCACTACATCAGCGGGGACTTTGTTATAAAAACGTGTACAGTTCCCAGTAAAAGACGTACGAACCTTACCGAGGCGGTGGCCAGGCTCAGCAATCTTATCTTTATTTCTAGTGTTATAGTTATGGATATCACTGTTGAGCTTGAATTTATGGATGTTTTTCCGCACATACATAATGTTTTCAAGTACGTATTGAGATGCTACGGTAAGAATATTTGCCTCTTCAAATTTTCCTCTTACGGATGCTCGACCGCGCATTTTATAAATGCCACGTACAGCTCGTTTTTGTAGCACAAATATGGTCCCAATATCAGCTGCTTTACCCCACAACAGAATTCCATACGACATAACACTGTGAAAGTAACTGAAGTATACCAGCCTGGCAGTTTCACTGTTTGTTAGATGGCTGATTCGCCTCACGGCATAGGCTGCAGAGCTAAGTTTCCCAGCTAGGGTAGCTATATGTGGATGCCATTGTAATTTCGAGTCTAAAGTGACTCCTAAGAAAACAGTTTGATTTTCGAATTCCATTATTTCATCATTTATTATAATCTTGCTGCTGTTAATCTGCTTGACGTTGGGAAGTGTAAATTTGATGCACTTCGTTTTCTTGGCGTTCAAAAGTAGGTTATTAGCCGTAAACCAATTTACTACTTTGGAGAGTGCACTGTTAATACTATCGAAGCTGTTTTCTTTTCTGTCCACTTTAAATATCAGAGATGTGTCATCAGCAAATAACACTATATCATGTTTATCTTGCACAATTTTAGGTAGGTCATTAATGTACACCAAAAACAGGAAAGGACCAAGTATTGAGCCTTGAGGCACTCCGAGTGCCACAGGGGACCCAGAAGATTGAGTTCCATTAATAACCACTCGTTGTGTTCTATCCGATAGGTATGATGAGACGAGGTTAAGGGCACCAGCTTTGATCCCGTAATGGCTTAGTTTTCTCTTTAGATTTTCGTGATCAACGCAATCAAATGCCTTCGATAGGTCACAGAATATTCCAACAGCATCTTGTTTTTTTTCCCAAGCGGCAAAGATGTGCTCAAGAAGAACAGCACCTGCGTCAGTAGTCGAGCGACCTCTGGTAAAACCAAATTGATTTCTGGCGAACAATTCGTTTCGGTTAAAATGTGACACAAGTTGATTTAGAATTAGTTTCTCGAAAACTTTGCTCAGTGCCGGCAGTATTGAAATTGGTCTGAAATTGCTTGGTTCTGTTCTCGATCCTGATTTGAACAAGGGGATGACTTTGCTGTGCTTCATTATGTCTGGAAATATTCCTGTATCAATACATTTGTTAAATATATCAGCTAAATGTGGTGCAATTGATTCAACAATGGAATGTAGAACTTTAACAGATAGGCCCCAAAGATCTTCAGTTTTCTTTAAATTTAGGGATTTAAATGTTTTAATAACTAAGTTCGGAGTAACATATGAAAATTTAAAGAAATCTGTACACTCTGCTATGTTTGTTTTCAGTATTGCCTCAGCGACGTCAGGCGATGAATGAAGAGACTTTGTTGTTTCTACCGGTATATTAGAGAAGAACTGCTCAAAATGATCCGCAACTTCAAGGTCCGAACTCACTAAATTATTATTAATACGTAGGTTGTAGTGCGGATCTTTGATTTTAAGTTTCCCAGTTTCATCGTTGATTACTTGCCAAACAGTTTTTACTTTATCCTTGGAATTTTGGATCTTTCTGGACAGATAATCAGCTTTAGCAGCGGCACACATCATCTTAAAAGATTTAGAAAAGTTCCTGACATAATCTAGGAATTCCGGACTTTTATTAATTCTTCTCAAGTCATATAAATCATAGAGCCGTCGTCTTTTCTCATGAATATCCGGCGTAGCCCAGTCGCTAAATTTCGTCTTGACCTTGCCTTGCACCTTCTTCGGAATGAAACAGGCATCAAATTCCCTTTTAATACAGTTAAACAACTCAATACTCATACGGTTAGGGTTTTCCTGGGTAAATGGAACATAACATAATTGTTTCGTGATATTCCGACTGAATAAATCTAATCGTCTTTCGGAAATTGGTCTGCACATAGTGACTTGTGGAATATCCTTAGTTTTTCCGCTAAAAGAGGCTTTTTGTCCACAGTGGTCAGAACTTAAGTTGTTTATTATAGATTTACTAGTCGCATCCTTGTTACTGAAAATGTTATCTATACATGTAGCACTGGTTGCTGTGATTCGTGTAGGCTCACAAAATAAATTTACTAAATTGTAGGATTTGAAAGTACTAAGTAACCTTACACACATGGATGAATCTTCAAGTAAGTTGATATTAAAATCACCACACACAATAACACTTTTATTACTACAAAAAACACTTGTAAGAACTTCATCTATCACTGACTCAAATGTGTTATAGTTTGCCAATGGAGGCCTGTACACGCATATAATTATAAATTCTTCTAACTCGACACAAGAAAGTTCAATATGGCGTTCCACAGACAATTCAACAATGTCTTTCCGCTCCTTACTTTTTATATCATGTTTTACCATTATTAATGACCCGCCGCGAATGCAGGATTTTCTAAAAAATTTACTTACTACACTATGATTGTGGAAATTAAACATAAATTCATGACCTTTTAGCCAGTGCTCCGTTATACAGAGGATATCAATGTTCGAGTGTTGTACAAATAAATCAATTTCCAGTTGTTTACTGGTAAACCCTTGAATATTTTGGTGAACTAAGTACAATACATCAGTTTTACTACTTATGCTAGCATCACAGTTATGTTTAGGAACGGAGCCGGCTGGTGCACTCGTTGTCGTAGCAGTCAGTTTAAATTGATATCACCAGACGGCTGCCTCTCTAAATCTGAGCCCCTGCAGTATGAATCGGGATTCGTCTTAATAAAACTATCATCCGCCGTGCTAGTCACGACGGGGTCTACAATATTGTATGCTAACAGGTTAGCACAATCTATAAGACATCTTCTCGGAAGGTAAGTCCTATCATGGGGCATAATAAAATCCTCAATAAATTTATTTGTATCAAAATACGAAATCGTACTACTGTACAAAGAAAGATTATAAAATACGGAGTTGTAAGAATATACCCTCTTATTTATATGACTCGACATTCTGTATGGTAAGGCACAGATAATTATTTTTACAGAATCTCGCTGGCCAATATCTGACAGGGTCTCGGATAATCTCAAGATATCTCGTTTAGTGCAATCTATACTATTTCCTAAAAACACTACAAGCGTGGAATCGCGGTCATACTCGCCGACCGATATACATTTGATCAGACGATCGAAGGAGGCGCCCGGGTGACAGTTGTTAAGGACGCCTCGCGACAAGCGCTCCGCCAGCAGCGCGCCGAGCCCGGCGCCCACCTCGTCTGTATATAGAACGGTGCGGCCGGGCGCAGGCGCGGGCGCGGGCGCGGGTGCGGGCGCGGGCGCAGGTGCGGGCGCGGGTGCGGGCGCGGGCGCAGGTGCGGGCGCGGGTGCGGGCGCGGGCGCAGGTGCGGGCGCGGGTGCGGGCGCGGGCGCGGGTGCGGGCGCGGGCGCGGGCGCGGGTGCGGGCGCAGGCGCGAGTGCGGGTGCGGGTGCGGGCGCAGGCGCAGGCGCGGGCACGAGCGCGGGGACCAGCGGGGCGGGGCGCGCGCGCGAGAGTGGCGCCTCCACCGGGCACGGCGGCGGCGGAACCAGCTCGACAGGGCACGATAGCGATGGAGTGTGTTGGACTGAGCGCGACGGCGATAGATCCAGTGCCACTGGGCACGACGGCGATGGGCCCCGCTCGATAGTGCATGGCGGCGATGGGCCCGGCTCGACAGTGCATGGCGGCGGTGGACCCGCCTCGCCTGGGCACGATAACGGTGGAGTTGGTTCCACTGGGCAGGGCAGGGATAAATCCAGTGCGACATCCAATCCAGGGCATGACTGTGAAGGACCCAGCGACGACTCCCGGACGTCCAGGCTAAGATCAGGCTCGGGCTGGCGACGCGGAGTGGTCGCGCCGGAGACGCGCGCCAGCAGCGTGGCTACGGAAGCTGATGTCCCACTGAATATTGTACATGCGGAATGAAATAAAGAAGCCGATTATAAGCGAAAGGATGCACTTACGGGAATCAAACGTCCGTATTTTCCTGTTTCCCTATTTACAGTGGTAAATGCATTGCAGAAGCTGGTGTCCCAATGAAGATTGTTCATGTTTTGACACGGGTAATGAAATAAAACCGGCCAAGAGCGTGTCGGGCCACGCTCAATGTAGGGTTCCGTAGTTTTCCGTCCGTCACAGTAAGTGTCCCCACTTAAGAGTTAAAATAACACCGCAATGTAGGATATGATATGAGCATTCCACGTACAGCGACATCTATCGGCAAATTAAGTAAACTATTGCGCGCGAGCTTAAAGTATGGAAGATGATTTTTATGGGATAATTCTTTATTGCGTGAACCGATTTTCACCGTTTTTACTTTATTTGAAAGCACGTCATTTCATTGTGATTTTGTAGAAATTACAGGTACAATAAACACCTGCTTATACGGTTAAATTACAAACTTAGTTCAGGAATTATTTTGTAATTATTTTTCAAAAACTATTCAACCTATCAAGTTCAAAATAATTTTCCTAGAAAGTTTTTATAAAGTTCTACTTTTGAGATTTTTTTCTTATTTTTAAAACTTATGGTTCAAAAGTTAGAGGGGGGGGACACATTTTTTTTACTTCTGGAGCGATTATTTCCGAAAATATTTACATTATCAGAAAATGATTTTAGTAAACCCCTATTCATTTTTAAATACCTATCCAACATTATATCACACATTAGGGTTGAAACGAAAAAAAAATCACTCTCCGCTTTACGTATAGGGGAGGTACCCTAATAAAACATTTTTTTCCACTTTTTATTTTACCACTTTGTTGGCGTGATTGATATACATATTAGTACCAAATTTCAGCTTTCTAGTGCTAACGGTCACTGAGATTATCCGCGGACGGACGGACGGACGGACAGACATGGCGAAACTATAAGGGTTCCTAGTTGACTACGGAACCCTAAAAAAGATAGCATAAGAGAAAGGACAGTATAAGTAGGAGCCATCTCGTATCAAGAGTGACAGGAGCTGGCGCAAGATAGGGATAGATGGAAAATACTCCACCGACAAGAGAATAACTCTTAAGTTGATGATGATGATGACGAAGCGAAAGGATGCACTTAAGGGACTCAAGCGTCCGGCTTACTGTTTTACTACTGATCACTACGAGGTGCTGGGGAAGCTGGTGTCCGATGTCCCACTGAAAATTGTGCATGCCGCGGCACGGGGAATGCAATAAGGAGCGGATTATCGTCCCAAGGCGAAAGGATGCACTAACAGGAATCGAACCTCCTGACTTCTACTTAAAACAGTAATAGATTAGATCTTAAAGATACACAATAATGCGTCGTTCTGTAAGAAAACATATCAAAACAGCTTGAGAGACAGACAACCCAAGTAACACACGAATAGTTAACTTATTTAGAACTTAAGGACCGTATAAACTCTTATATACGTTCACCGAGCAATTTGACGCATTATATGATGCTTTGAGCTGTAAAACGGTTGTATAATGGCATATCTAAATGCTTTTGTAAAGCCTTTAGCTTTAGTTCAGCAAACCACAACGCAACTGGACAGCTTTCAGCTGTTTAAAAGCACTTAAGTGCTTTAGGTTCTACAATAGCACTATATAATGCTTTAAGCTGTATAAAGGTTGTATAATGGCATATGTAAATGCTTAGTTTTAGTGCAGCGAACCAAAATGCAACTGTATAGCTGAATGCTGTACAGTTGCGTTTTGGTTTGCTACACTAATGCTTCGGTGTGGTTTAGTGCCTTAAGTTCTATAATAGCATAAATAAATGCTTAATGCTGTTATTGAGCATGAATATTAACCATTGTAATGCCACATAAATTCGCTATATGGCTTTCAGCTATTTTTAATGCATTAGGGTGTACAATAGCATTTATAAGTAGGTAATACCTTCCTAATGCTGTATAATAGCAATAATATAAACCATTATAAACCCAAGTAATTCACTGTAAGGGGCTGTTCATAAATTACGTCATTTCAAAGGGGGGGGGGGTGGTCTGGACATCGGATGATTGTAGCATGACGTAGAAGGGGAGCGGTCATTCCGAAGATCTCATCATCTCTCGCATCTTTAAAAAGTACTTCAATGTGTAAAAAAAAGGAATGAAATTCGTGTTTCTAATTGACTTTCTATAAACTTTTAATGCTATAAAATATTATCTACTAAATAGTTTTTTATTTTACAATTAAGCTACAAACGCATTTTTTTAAAATGACGTCACTTTATTTGGCAAGGGGACGGTTGAATGATTTTAGGAGGAGAGGGGTAAAAAATCATCAAAAATTGATGACGTAATTTATGAATAGCCCCTATACAGCTTTTAGCTGTTTTAGTGCCTTAGGGTCTACAATAGCAATTTTAAGTAGTATATAATGCTTAATGTTGTTTAATAGCATAATTATTCACGTGTAATGCTGTAGGCATTAATAAGCTTTTTTTAAGGGTCACTGAGCTGCTATTGGACTAAGAGCTAGCCACGTCAAATATGACACAATAATGAGAGCAACAAAACCCGTCTGGTTAGATTGCTATACTATTCTTATTGCTAGATCCTGGCATCTGGCAGCTTTTAATAGGTGGAAGTCACAGTGACAGACTAGCAAAATGTTTTAATTGGAAAATAGTAATACCAAACTAGGTAAAAACTGCCGAAGTTATCTCAGTTATAAAGGATAGGGCCTATATTTTAAGGGGCTCCCTGGCGCCAACGACCTTAGATCTGATTCCCTTAGTTTTCTAATGATTTATAATTTTATATAGCTTATCATATTATCAGTAACGGCTTTAAACAATATAGTATCCTATATTTACTTCAATATTCATTGTCTTCGAGATATTCGACATCAAAGTCGAACCAGTTTAGGCTAAAAAAGTGGTTTTATGGTCATAAATTTTATGTAAATTAGTTAAAAATTAAAATCTCGCTACAGTTTTTAGAGACATCAAAGAGGAACACTAATATGTAGATTAAGTATATGTAAGATTCTTTACACCATTCGAATATCGATAAAAGTGTTTTTTTAGACCATATTTTAAAAATATCATAAAAAATAACGGCTCATTTATTTCAAGATCCGGCTCTACAGAATGGAGATAAAAGATTCAAGAACCGATAGTTGTTAGCCTTATAATTCTATCTGTAGTGAATATGTTGGAATATCGACTCAAAACTGGTCAAAAATCGATAAAAAACGTTAGACCAAAAAATATTGTGTATTATTACGGAAACAAAAACAGTAGGCGACAAACTATGAATTACGAGGGTTGCTACTTATATATCCGGAAACAAAAAAACAAACAAACGTACACGGCTGAAAATGGTTTTATTGTTTTTCAAAGTATTCCCCTTGATGATCTATGCACTTTTGCATTCGCGTGAACCAATTTTTAAAGCACTTCTGCCACTCCGCCTGAGGTACCTCCATAACGTGTTGTTTGAATGCGTCGACAGCATCTTCAGCGGTCGAAAATCGTTGACCGCGTAATTTATTCTTTATATTTGGAAATAAATAAAAATCGTTGGGTGCCAAGTCAGGGCTGTACGGCGGATGACCCGTTAATTCCACATTTTGACCCTCCAAAAATAGAGTTGTTTCGCGTGACGTATGACAGCTGGCATTGTCATGATGAAGAATGATTCTTCGTCGCTGGTTAGTTTTACGAATTTGTTCAAATACTTCCGGTAAGCAAATGGTCATGTACCACTCTGAATTAACCGTTCTACGGTTTTCTAGTGGCACTGTAGCTACATGGCCATTAATACCGAAGAAGCAGGCCACCATTTGTTTCGATGTACTTTTTGCACGAGTAACTTTCGTAGGGTTCGGCTCATTTTGAAACACCCATACCGTTGATTGTTGCTTCGTTTCGGGATCGTATGCATAGATCCAGGATTCGTCACCTGTATAGATGTTATAAACGGCTTTTGAGTCACCACGGTTATATTTTTTTAACATTTTATTGCACCATTCGACGCGAGCATCTTTTTGCTCTTTTGTTAAGTTGTGGGGTATCCAACGCGAACAAATTTTTTTTACAGCCAAATAATTATGTAATATGCTATTAATGCTGGTCATAGAAATACC
Source organism: Pammene aurita (assembly GCA_947086415.1). Lineage (NCBI taxonomy): Eukaryota > Metazoa > Arthropoda > Insecta > Lepidoptera > Tortricidae > Pammene > Pammene aurita. Next base: position 18,019,744 of record OX352304.1, read on the forward strand.
CAGAGTCGCCTCTATCTCGCGGTACGTAACATGTCGGTCGTCCATTATAAGTTTTCGCACAGCCTCGATATTTTGTTGTACAACGACCGATTTCGGGCGACCTGCCTGAACTTCGTCCGTAAGCATACTACGTCCACGATTGAACTCACTAAACCAGTGATACACAGTAGTTTTAGATGGGGCTTCATCACCAAAAGTTGAAGTTAGTTGATCTATGCACTGTTGTTGCGTTAAACCACGCCGAAAATCATAATAAATCATAGCACGAATATTTTCACGAGTGAGTTCCATTCTTGCTGCGAGATGACATTTAAAACCCGTCAAAAACAAAACACGAGCGTTAATAAGAAAGAAAAAATATACCGGCCAGTACTTAAAAAAGTTCAAATTTTACCATGGAGGTCAAATATGCTATTTAAGAAGATTGTAATCCCGGTTTCCGGATATATAAATAGCAGCCCTTGTATATTATATATCGTTTGGCACTACTTTCCCCCAACATAAACTTTTGTATAATTTCTCGTAATATTGTATAGTATTTGTATAGTTTCTCATAATATTGCATCAAACCCAGATCTCTAGGATTTGTTTTCTTGAAATGGTTTGCATTCTTTGACCTCCACCACTTTAAAGCTGCCAGATGTCCAGATCTAGAAATAAGCATAGAATACCAAACTGACTAGAGGGGTTTGGTTGCTCTCATTATTGTGTCATATCGGACGTGGCTAGCTCTCCGTCTATATAGACCAACGCCATTTTGTAAATAATTTATAACCTAAAAATAAAATCATGCGGACCTATTTATACAACGAAAATACCTATATAATAATGAAATAACTTAATTTAAGACTGCTCAACCAACATTATTATGTTAATAATGCAAAACTCGTTCTATACGAGGATTACACAATTGTTTTGTTTATTTGACGCATATCTTTTTATAATATTTTATAGCAAAACCACAATAAATCAAAGGCGCGTGAAATTTTTCAATGAAACGTATATACACATTTACAGTAAACTACATTGCGCAGTAATATTTGAAGGATATAACGTAAAAGAGTCAAAAACTTTTATAAATTTTGTTACGATGTAAACAAATATGACGTGTCACTCATTCAGTTTTTTGTACCGTCTTCGTCCATTTTATATTGCGAGACAAAGTAGTTAAATCACAACGTTCATTGTATTATAACATTTGTTCCGTCGGTAGTAGAGACGTTTTTGCATTGACGTAAGGTTTATTTTACTACACTCTTATGCTAGTATAATGCTTTTGTATTGCGATTGGCAACTTAATCGAGCATACTAATGCTTCTTTACTGCGATGAGCAGCTTTTTTGGCCGTATTAATGCTTCTTTAATGCGGTTGGCAACTTAATAGAGCGTACTAATGCTTCTTTAATGCGATTGGCACTTTCCATGACAACGATAATGCTAATATCGCAGACATAATGCGCCTGTAATGCTATTAAATGACCTGTATAGGATCTCAAGCTGGGTAATTTGTGCCCATTTAAGACCTATATCAGCACTATAAACGTTTATAATGGTACTATAAAACCAACTCTAAATGCTAAAAGCATACAGATAATCTGTAAGACAGCCGTTATACTGCTTTGATGTGTTACTTGGGAATGTTGCTGCTTACGTTGCTGTTGGTGGCTATCTAATATTAGATTTAAAAAAAATGGTAATCTAAACAATAGTATCCGCCTGTGTCCCAAATTTTATCTAAACTGTTAGAGCCGTTATAGAGAAGAAATTCACATTCCCTATCCCAAACATCACCGACATAAAAATTGTCTACGCTAAGTTTGTAAGTTTATACTGGACAGTACTTGCGTGTCAATACGTTGTCCCCACGTCGGTTCAAACTTATTAGTTCGTAAACGGATTCTACCATTATACTTACTTCCTTAATCGTGTAATAATCCTGCATACCCAATAGTGGCGGATCTTCCATAAAACTCGATTCACAGCGGCTAGCCAAATTTTCAGAAAGCTGAGCATTTTACCCTAAAGGTCCTAAAACTCATAAAATAGCAACATTTGTGTCACGTGTAAATGTAACAAAATATACATATTTATACACCGTGAGCTCGAATAACCCGACAGATCTTTACCACGAATTTCTGAGACCAAAAGTAGGAAAATTATCATGTGACTTTAGGTCAATTTCGGTCAGTTTTTTTTTTCTATTTTATGATTGTTTATTCACATGAAAAGTAAATGTTATTAATAAAATTATCGCCAAAATCAAAATGATACATTTTTTTTATTTAGTTTCTGCTAAGTTTTCCTTGTCACTTTGATGTCTGTCAATAAGGACGTGTAAACAACAACGCTATCAGAAAGGCGTTTTGTGATGAGTTATAATAAAAAGTTTTTTCTTTTATTGGTATTAACACTGAAACTAGGCGTACTTATTCCCGAAAAAAGTATAGGACATTTTAGTATCATGGTCAGGAATACACTGTTCAAATCTTTCTAGTTATGAGGGGCCACGGTGTATACACCCACTGTACGTAGTTTTGCTTGCAATCGAAAGTAGACGATTTACGCGCGCCCTCGTGAGTGATGGGGTCTATCAGATGCATCCTACGCGATTTATCGCATGCACCTAAGTGCATTGGTTATTAGTATTTATAATGGGGCTGGGAGATGGATGGCTTGGTTTTAGAGAGCGGTTTTCTGGTTGGGCGTTGGGTGCATTCTTTGGTGAGCTCAACATCTCAAGTAAGTAACTTGTAAGTATGTGTATTAGGGTCACACATGTTTTATAGTAGATATGTTGATTGTTCGCGGCTTTCCTGTAGACATCGTAATTAAAATTATTTTTAAGCTACATCCGCGAGTTCAATTTTTTTCTACGTTTGATACATAAATAAGAAAAACATAATAAAATATGTAGTCTGGAAGTTAACTTTAATTGTTTCGTCTACAGAAGAGAATAAGTTTTATTAAAATGGATTCAACTCATTCGGGTGAACAACTAATGGTGTGCACCTTCTACCTTGTTTTAAGATATTTTTCACTTCTCATGCTCAAAAAGTGTGTCATATTATGCTTACCAAGGCGGACTAAAGTAGTACATTTAGCCTCTAGGGCTAATATGTATACATATTTGTGATTTACAAAACCTTTTAAATTGACCAATCGGAACACTTCACCATATTATATCCACCAATCACAACACATATCGAAGTTAATCGAAACGTTAAACTAGATACTTTATTGGTGCGTACACTGTGTAAATAATTTACGTCCTTAAAAAAAACATTGTATTTAATATCAACCAATCAGAATACAGCAATGTTAAAATCGACCAATCAGGAAACGCAATTTATTTCTCAAAACACGAGGTCTTTTTTAATCCTACTTCACAATCATTATAAAAGATTTAATTTTTTGGAAGCGCGCTAAAGCGTGTTTAAACTGTTTAAAGAGCTAATTAAACCGTCGTCTGTGGCATTTATCGCGGTGTTTATATTTTGTATCTATGTCAAAGAAGTTAAAAAAAAATTAAGACCGTCAAGTTAAACCATAATTTCATCTTAGTTTAGTTATTGTGCGTAAATAATGAGTCTTTTTATCTTATAAACTTATATAGATGTCATATACAAAGCAAAAAGTGACCTAGGCCTCCGGTGCCCAGGGCTGGGATCGAACTGGAATTTATATAGTATTTAGTGTGTCTACTTAAAAATATACAAATCAAAATATTTATTAAAATAATTTGATTTGTTCTTCAGTTATTTTTATCTTATTTTTTATTTTCTCGCAATCGAAGTGAAAAATAGTATGTATTACTCTGGTCTTAAAGCCATATAACCACTCGCACATTTTTCAATTCACTTCGTTCGAGAAAATAACCACCTCGTGGTAATATGGCCTACTTTAGACCCTTGTCAAACAATCTACTATTGCAGGAATGTCACAACTGCTGTACTTTTAATAGTCAATCTAATAGATAACCCTGCACTCAAAAACAATAAAAGCTGATGAACCATGTTTCAAAGACAATGCTAATTAGTTACTCTTTAGTAGTCCTTATCCTCCGTAACGGCAACTACGAGTAAAAGTGCGACTTCAGAAATCGTTGTAAGTTCAAACGTTGTCCGAATTCTGAGAAAATTATAATTGCTTAATTGTTTGTTCAGAATTCTGTGTACAAACAGCAACACTCTTAACTGTACATCGGTGGATCTTATTACAAAAGGCATAAGGTCTACCGAAGGGCAGTTAGCAGTGTGGGCGATGGTACTATTCATTTTACTGCGATATAAAAGTGTCCTGCTAAATTTCCATGGGCACTTATTCATATATGCCCTTATTCTTAAACGGCCACTAAAATTAAGAGATCGCTGATAATCGTTTGTCCCTTTCCCTCATATAGGTTGGACGGAAAGGGACAAACGATTATCACAGGCCTCTTAACTTTAGTAGACGTTTATGCATAAGGGGGATAGTTAGTAGCGTAATCGAAAATAAGAATGAATGGAAGCTCTCGTGCCGTGACCTTTCCTTTCCATACTGAAAAAAAATTGGTAAGGCGCCTCACTACAATTCACTTGGGATCACTTGACCCCAACCCACACCACCTTGGATCACCTTAATTCACGGTTAGCACAAGTGTGCAGCGATATTATCTAGTGGACGAGACACTTGCGCTAACCGTGCTGGCAAGTTGGCAACCACAAAGTTTAGAAATAAAGGAAAAGTAGAAAAAACCTACTGCCTCAGGCGAGACACGAACTCGCGAATCTGGGATATATGCCGCTCTAACCAACTGAGCTACTGAGACTTACCTGATTTTGGCCTGATTGGCTTCGAATTTTTCCACTATATCCTTTATGCGTCTTAGGTGGACGCCTACTTTTCTTACTTTTTTCTACTTTCCTTTATTTCTAAACATTGTGGTATCGTTAGCAGACGTTCTGCTTAATACGATAGTATTTTATACAATCGTGACATAACTAAGAGCTTTTCAGTCGAGTACCGTGTTTAGACACTCAGCAAGCTTCGTGGCCTAAGTAAGGTACGAGATTGAAAAGCTTGATTATGTCACTATTTTTTACAATACTTTTTCTACGAGTGCTCAATATAGGCAAGCCGGTAAGAATTGATTTCGACGAAAGACCTGCTGCCTCTATACAATAGAGTAACTTCAATCTCCCGGCAGATCGTGCCCGTCCCCCCGCGGCGACGGCGGCGTGGCCGCGCGGGCTCGTGCAACAGTGTTACAATATTATATGAAAATCCTTTGTACCATCGTTGGCGATGTCACAATATGCGACCATAAAAGCTCTATCGGAAAGTATGCGCTAGTAGTTCGGTCTACACAATCACAATTCAAGCATTACAGTCGACGAGTAGAAAAAATCTATTGAAGTTGGCAACCCTTTACCCTGGAATCTGTGTAGCGAGACTAGCGAAGTTTAAGACTAAGCGTTAGCTCCGCAGCACTTGTGTAATGCACTCAATTTTATCGCAGGTTTGTTGCGGTGGACAGCTTATACGGCTTCTTTATGGACGGTGTTTACAATACTCTTACTAAGATTAAAAGCGTTTAATGGAAACGACTGTTGCGAAGTCCTAAGCATTTGTAATACTAATCATAGTAGTTGTATTAAGCGTTTTCTTTAAGAACGGGTCGATCGCTTTAAGGTGTTCAAGCTGCCGGAATTCGGGCTTGATGGCTTCGCCACTAAATACCACTTTTAATTGCCTCTTTGTCATTTTAGTACTTTCCCGTTTTCTAAGGAACTAGTTTTTACGAAATCGAGTCGAAATGCTTTAATGGGGAAGGCAACTGTCAAAGTGACATCTCCAACATGGGTCCTTAGAAAAGCTAAATTTGTATGGCGCGAAGTAGTTTTTATTTATTTTCGCGAAAATGACTCAATGTTTTGTCTCGATTTGCTCCGAAATTGAAATCCACCGGTTTCTGAAATACACTAAAATTAAAATGCTGTAGATTAACACGATAGGGAAGGTTTTTGCCTAAGAAAAGGTTTTTGACTGCATACTAGTTAAGGACCATTCATCTTCTGTCTCCTTCTCTCATTGTATGGGTCTCTTTCCCTCATTGTATGGAATCTGGAACAGCGCCCTCTACCAAAAGTTTTCACCGGCCTTCCCCATTACAGTCTTATCCTTTATCTAGGGTTTTCAGTTAACGGTTTGCGATTATTCAAAAATACTATCATGTTTCACAAGTTGTCTTAATTGCAGCATGTACCTCCACGTTACAGAAAACCACAGCCAAATAGCACTATACTCTACTCATAGTGTTGCGTTCCTGCTGGTGAGTAAGGTTGCCAAAGAGCTCAAAGAGGACCCAGTGTGTTGGCGATGAAGGACCCGTATGTGACACCTATGGAGTTGCAGGCGTCCATAGGCTACGGTAGCTACTTACCATCAGGCGGGCCGTATGCTTGTTTGCCACCGTCGCGGTATAAATTTTTTTTAATACAGTTGCGTATTGTATTGTATCAAGAAGTTAAATCAATATTATAACTTAGCCATGCGTTAACGTGTATAAGGTCGAACTATAACAAAAGCGCTTCTGAAAATAATTAAGTTAAGCTGTAATCTAATCAGAAAATTAAGTGAAACAAACGAGCCCTGGCTACCCCGCCGTTATCGGCTGAAGGGTATTAATTACCCTGGACAGGGGAAATTACGTGTATAAGTCAAGAATGTTATAATTGGAGGAGCTAATTATATGATTATTTCAGAATTTATGTAAAAAATCTGATGCGGGTGCGATTTCGATAAACGTTAGCTACCAGCTACTTTATTATTACTTGCATACTTCGCCTTCTGCATACTTTCAGTTACTTGTTTGTTAAGTATATCCTCATAGCCAATATGTTTGCAGGAACCCCCATTTAAAGAACCATATGTAATGAAATTTTAATTAATACTTGCAAATTGCAACTCATGATGAATTATTTATCCAGGGTTACCCGATCCCTGCTGGGTCGAATAGGTTGGACAGAAGAGAAACAGTAGTCAATGTTTGGTATGAAAACGCTAAATCCGGACCAAACATCCCTGGCTGTGACCGAAAGGTACAAAATTTTGGACATGGGGTATATCCTTAAACTACGCCAAAAAGAGAGGTATAGGCACTGCGAATGGCATCTCGCTAAGTGTGGTAGGGCACGTACAGCGAATGTCATCTCGCTCAAATCTGGAGCAGAGCCTGACTGGGGAAGTACCTCTACCTTACAGAAAACCACAGCCAAATAGTACTAGACCCTACTCATAGTTTTGTGTTCCTGCTGGTGAGTAAGGTTGCCAAAGTGCTCAAAGAGGACCCAGTGTGTTGAAGATGAGGGTACCTTCTTGTTCCTTTAGCCGTCAACACAGTGAATCCTCCTTTTTGAAAAGGGTCGGCAACGCGCATGTGACTCCTTTGGAGTTGCAGGCGTCCATAGGTTACGGTAGCTGCTTACCAACAGGCGGGCCGTATGCTTGTTTGCCACCGTCGTGGAATAAAAATAAATAAGAAATAAATACATAGAACCTCATCATCACCAACATCATCATATTAGTTGAAAGACGTTATCCTAATAGACCAAGGACCCCAAGCGCCTCCACAGCAGATGGCCATGCGCTGGTCTCATCCAACGGTAATGTAATGATCCATATCGTGTTATACTGTTGGGAGTTCTTTTGTTTCGTCCACCGGTTTGTGGTTTCCAAACTGCCTCTGCCATCGGGTAAATTTCTGATGTGTAGATGGCCATGCGCTGGTCTCATCCAACGGTAATGTAATGATCCATATCGTGTTATACTGTTGGGAGTTCTTTTGTTTCGTCCACCGGTTTGTGGTTTCCAAACTGCCTCTGCCATCGGGTAAATTTCTGATGTGTACTGCCACCACCCACCACCCACCATCAGAACTATTACCATAATTAAGTACGAGAACAGATATTTTCCACCTCTGTGGATACACTGGAAACTTGCAAGATGCATCTCAGAAGCAAATTGAATTCCTGCATTAATTGACATGCATATAGCGGTACATATTTCAGAAGTGTGAAGTTTAGCAGTAATTAGTATTCTACCTGAAGGCGTACATATATGAGCGCTGAGGTATGCGATGTTACGAAACACATTGTTTTTAAGTTTTAGAAGCACACTTTTCGTTATTGAAGGCTGAGGAGGATAGTTTGGTATTTTTCTCTTCAATATCATATCACACAGCGAGTGCTAGCCAATTCAGATTAAATGTAAAGTTCGATAGTCGCTGCCGGAGTAGTTCTATGTGATGATATTCCGCTGATTAGCGCTACGCCATTTTTAATTTCAGTTCATCTCAACTGAAGAAACAGGGTTATTCTTAGACCACTTCACAAATAAACCTCGGTGTATCTAAAGTCTGGTTGGGTCGGAGTTTCTATGAGACAGTTCTCTAATGAGATAACAGCTGAGATATAAAAAATTGTAAACCACAATGTCGTATTTCTCAGTGCAAAATCATTTTGAGCAGCTGACCGTTTTGTGTGCTCGTGTGTATCGCGATTAAAACTCGTCTTACTCGTACATGATTCCTTTATGAGCGACACGACGACATGTCGTACCACGTCGCCGTGTCGTTAATGAGCGTGAAACGTGTTACTTGTAGTCATGTGTAACAAGTCAATAGTTGCATTGACACGAGGTAAGTAGACGGGCCTTTATTTTTAGTAATTCCACTATTTGATTTTACATATAATCTTAACAAAGCTTAATATTAAGAGTACCTAGGTAAAGGCAGCAGCAGAAGTAGCAGAGAAAAAGCCACTTATTTATTGATTGTATATGAGAATAAGAGTGTGTAAAGGTATTTTGCTGCAGACTACCTATTAAAAGTTTGAAATGTAGTTCAGCTCATTTGATAAGCTGATACTCAAATGTTTTGTCTCACTATAAGTAAGCGTGATCGACCGTAAAATACTTAATGTTTTTGTATGGACGGCTCGCAAGGTTTACATTTCCTTTTAACTTATTTACTATTCTGAGGGCCTGTTTCACAATCTCCAGATAAACTTATCTGCCAGTTAAAATTATTGCTATCCTTTTCTCCAGTCAGCAAACATTTATCTGACCGATATGCTTTAACTGGAGATTGTGAAACAGGCCACTAGTATCTCAAGTTTTTAGCTCCGACACAACTTATCATCTAAACTTTATGTTGTGATTGCGTAGATTAGAGCTACGCAATCACAACATAAAGTTTCCCCGCAGCAGCCGAGCTAACCTACAGATCAGCTACTTCCATCTCCGGGCGTTGTAAAGTGCATTTCAATTCTGAGCTCAGATTAAATAGTTGGTAGACGATGCTATCACGGAGCGATTTATCTTGAGTCTGTTCATGGGCATTCACTAGATGGAAACTAATCGCTTAGTTGCAATTTCAAAATATTCATGATTAATTAACTAATTTACACATTACATCTATTGGTTGAATCAAATGGTCTCGCCAGTTACTGCTGCGGTGTTCATCTTATTACGGATTTCGTGAGCGAGGAATAATTCCTTTATTTCATCGGATCAATTGTACCTTACATAGCATATAGTAAGTATATGCTATGTAAGGTACAATTGATCCGATAAAATAAAGGAAGGATACTCGTATCTTTGTAGATTCATATCAATATCTAAAAATAGTTTGACCACCGTTTCCGTTACTAAATACCAACTCGAACCAATCATCGAACAATGCTGTATGTAACAAAAAGAAAAATTGGATTGAGGATTGAGGGTCAAATTTTTTTAAGCAGTTTTTTTTTGTGATGGAGCAACATATGAACTATTTCGGGATTTTTCCTTTACTTATTCTGTAAGACCTTCCTTCTTGCCAAATTTCATGATTCTAGGTCTATGAGAAGTACCCTATAGGGTTTAACACCACGCGGCCCTGAGAAATAGGGTCTTGACAGACCTACAGACAGACAGACCGACAGACTGACAGACAGCCTGACAGACGGACAACAAAGTGATCCTAAGGATTCCGTTTTTTCCTTTAGAAGTACGGAACCCTAAGAATTGCTAAAAATAAACTCGAAGCACAAAACTTCAATACCTACCGTCGTGTTGCGTATCTTCGCCTGTGCTACCTATGTTCGCCTATTTTTAAATAAATTGACTTTAACAAAATGTTTTTAGTGCAAGCCTTACACAAAACTACTAAATACAAAGTATTTTTTACGGGTGTCAACATTCTTCGAACGATCTGTGGCTAACTTCGTATAGTTGACATTCAGTGAGGTTTTTGCGCGACACCGACCACACGTTTTTTTAAGCCAGTGTTTTAACTTCAGTTTTAAACAGTGATACAGGCTAGGTAATGTTAAAATTTTTACATGATTATATCCTGTAACTATTTCTTTTTAATATGTAACTATTATTTAATGGCTAGCTTACGTTTAGAAGTCACAATTGGATAAAACATTGGTGAGGGTATTTGGCGGCCATCTTGTTACCGAACTTCGCCTACCCCTAGGGTTGTCAAATTTGTTGTACCACCTTAATTGGCGAGTGACATTACTTGTTTCCAAATGTACATATTTTCTTATGTTTGGTTTTTCGGAAATGGGATTAGCGATTTGGAGGAAAATTAGTAAGCTGTGCCCTAAAGATATATGTAGATGTACCCAGTAGTACTAGTAGGTACGTGGTATGAACAAGGAACCCTTAGAAGGCAATCATTGTACGGTTGTACGGTCTCACTTTGAAAAGGTAATTAGTAGAAGCCAAAGGTTGATTTGATCTCAATTACGAAAATACTGATAAGCGAAAAGAGATATGTTTTTTGTTTATATAATAAACATTTTTTTAAACATTTTTTTTTTCTTATAAACCATTACTCTCCATTATTTGACATGTTGGTTAATTTTTGGCAGCCCTAGCATCATTTTAGAAAATGTATGTAAACAACTTCAGACTGTTGCCAATCTTCGCCTGCTACACATTTTTTTTAAAATGTGCCTAGTCTGGTGTAGTTAAGGTTCATATTATATTAACACGTTCCAGGGAGATAAGACTTGATAGGTGTAAGTCCCAGAAAAGTTTATAATTAGCGGTAAGGCATGCCATAGGCGAAGATTGGAGAAAACACCCAAACTTCGCCTATTGCCTTCGGGGCCATTTATTGCCAAGTTACCCAATGAAATTCAAAGATTTAATGGTATATACTGATAGTCAGGAGTACTAAAATACGTTTTTTGGCCATAAAGGACTAAAATGCTTTCAAATTTGAAAATTTTTTTGGGAAATGTGTCAAAATCCAGGCGAAGATACGGAACTCGACGGTACGTATTAAGTACCTACTCGAATTTCAGCACTATAGCCAGACCTCTTAGAGCGGTTTCGCACCACGTCCGATCCGAATCCGATCGGAATCCGTGAAAATGTGGTTCGAAGTAGCCGTAGAACTATTTCTATGGTAATTTACGCACTAGATCCGTCCGATTTCTTTCCGAAATCGGACGGATTACTTATACTATACTAAGTATGTATTAGCGACTAGAAATCGCAGCGTGCATGCTTAGTACCTGGCTGAGGCGAAGGCTAATACCAGCTATTAGTCGTCCGTCCGTGGCAATGCAGCTGGGATTGCATGCCAGGCTGGATAAATTTCCGGTTATAAAATACAAAATGCTGCTAGTGGGAGCAAGCAATACATTAGTTTGAGTAAACATGTATAAAGTAGCCTTGCAATATAATTTTGCTAGTTTTATTTAGAAATGTTTGGTAAAATTGGGAGTTTAATTCATTTAAACAAAATTTACACGACGACAGACGTATTTGCGGAGTCTCTATTTAAAATAACCGGTCAAGTGCGAGTCGGACTCGCGCACCGAGGGTTCCGTACACACCTGTAGGTATATAAGTAAAAGTTCACCCATCACGACAATCGAGTCATAGCTACGCGTTCATGAGGAAAGGGGTAGTAACTTTAAAATTATTAAAAATATTTTTATTATATGATGTACCTAAAAATTCACGGGAAGTACCCTGTAGGTTTTGATTTCCTTGCGAGTTTCGAAAATTTGCGGAAATTTGCGGCATAAACGGCTGTATCTTTTGATTGCGTTAGCTTAAAAGTTTTTCACAGCTCCAAGGGGGGCAGTAGACCCGAGTATTTGATATAAATTTCAGCTTGATACCTCCACGCGTTACTGAGAAAAAGGGTCTTGACAGACGGACGGACGGACGGACGGGCGGGCGGACGGACGGACGGACAGACCGACGGACAACAAAGTGATCCTATAAGCGTTCCGTTTTTTTCCTTTCGAGGAACGGAACCCTAAAAAAGAAGTCGAGTAAATTCCCTACCTCATACCTAGACAGGTAGCTTTTTAGTTCCGACATGGTGAAATAAAAAAGCAAATTTACGATGTAAGTAATAAAGATAAGATAAAAGATAAGCAAACTGTGGGTATTTAACGTCGCGTGAAACGATCCGTCATAGCCAGGCCCGTGAAAATTAAACTCATTCAGCGTAATTATGAAAAACAACACGAATTCTTTACCTGACAGTTAAAGTGACCTAAGTTGACGTCAATGTTAACGCCATTTTAGGACGTGAGCTAATTACAATTAGTGCGATAATCGTGTGTTCAGACGCTTTAGTTGTCATTGATGCCTCTTCGGTACAAAATAGCGCTAAACAAAATGCGTATTTTAGATCCTGAACGGGCTTCAATGTCGTAGATGTGTGGTGTTGTTTTTCTTAAATTATTACGTTTTTTTTAAATTCTGGCCTTAATGTTACAGGAAAACTTATTATTAAGGTTGCGCCCTGATGATGCCTAAACTCTGACTTGTTTTCAAATCTGTTTTGCATCATTTTGATGCAAAATGTCATTTTACATTCTATGACGACAATTTCCGGCCGAAGCGACGAGGCCAAACTGTTTATTTCTAAAGCTAAAATGACAATAAAAGTTAAAAGTAAATGAGAAAGTCACTTTCAAAAGAAGTTGTTGCGTCCATTAGGGGTTTAGGCGGAAGAGACATCGTTCAACATTTAGATTTAAGCACTTTATCATGTAAAATAAAAAATCTTTACGACTTAGCCTTTCTTTATAAAAAAATAGATATAAAGCCTGACCAGAAATATATGATCATGCGCCATGTTGCGGCATTTCATTGGAACTAATTTCTTACACTGGCAATAATTTTAATGACAGAATGATATGCATGTGTGAGTGCGTGTTATAGTTATAGGTTGTCACTGTTGTCAAGTGTCATTGAGACAGTTTAATTGAATAATTATAAAGTGTTTAATATTAAATAATAAACGATAAAAATACCCAAAATTATCCATAGTCAAGAGCGAAACTTTATAAATAGTGTATATAATAAACTGCTGTAAATAATACGCTCGGGAAATAAACATCAGAGCTGACAGGTAAACAAATCAAGATGACACCATACCATAGAGAATCATACGCTCTATTACTATACTGAACTGTTGCCATATAATATAAATGAGAATAATAGCGCCCTCTTGACAATAATCATATATTTCTGGTCAGGCTTTAGTACTTAATACTTAAACAGGTTGTAACAAAACTTGTGATGATAAATATTATATTATTATTATTATTATTATTATAAGACAATCTTACACAAATCGACCTAGGCCCACAGTAAGCTCAATAAGGCTTGTGTTATGGGTACTAGACGACGATATATATAATGATAAATATTGATAAATACTTAAATACATAGAAAACATCCATAACTCAGAAACAAATATCTGTGATAAACACACAAACAAATGCCCTGACCAGGATTCGAACCCGGGACCTCCTGCTTCGTAGGCAGGGTCACTACCGACTGGGCTAGGAGGCCGTTACCATCCATTCCAAATTGTTTCGTTATGATCCATTTAAGGGCATTATTCGTATCGAATGGCGACTAAGATAAAGTAAGGGGAAAAAAATTATGGACGCGAAAAAATTTTTTCTTTGGTATGGGACACGTCATCCCAGCCGGCCGACCATATTTTTTTCGCGTGAAAAAACTCTTTTCTTAGTTTTGCATATATTATATGATACCGATTAAACCTATTTATCTATTTTATTTCACTAATAGATATGAATGATTTTAAGACTAAAAATAAATCTAGACAACAATTTAAATAATGCAATAAGTAGGTAAATACAATATAGTTCCTGGCTCCGTTATAAGATAAGATGCATAAGTAATGTATCCATGCTACACAGTGCGTCAAAACAGTCGCATGGCAACGACCCGTGTTAAAGCACGGCAATACGTGCAGCCTAGTCAGCAGTAATTTGTTTCTAGATAGCGATTCAATCAATTTATAGCTGCCCTGATCTATGATATGACGTATGCCACACGGTGCGAAAAAACAGTCGCACGGCGTCATCCCGTTTTAAAACGCAAGCATTACGCGCGGCTTTGTCGGCAGTCATTTATTTCTGTTAAAACTTCCCCGTGACGTGAGGCCGAATGTCAAAAAGTCAGAGAAGTGGGTTACGGCCCGGGTTAAAATTGCCCTCGGTGTTGCTTTGTTTTGGCTGTTACGATAATATGACAAGCAAAGCTGTGTTCTGTGTTGTTATCAAAGTTGAGGTATATGGAAAGTTATTGCGTAAGCAGTTTTATTTAACGGTGGGCTTTTGAAGATAATGCTTTTTTTCCGTTTCACATTTACCTTCAGAGTTTATTTGCCACTCGTTCTTTGTTACTTTAGATCGTTCGTATTTTTATTGATCGCTTGTAGGTACTTCGATGCCAATTTGCCAATGAGGTGTTTTATACAACACCTGTAATACAAACCATCTGCGAAAAATGATTTTAAACTATATTAAATCCGCTGGCCCCAGTATACCGCCTTGGGCAACGCCGAACCCTCGGTAAACTCAATTTCTCCAAAACCGGCAAAAAGTGTAAATTACAATAAAATAATGACATCAACCTCAAGGTTGACTGGGCACAGCCCAATTCCGAAGGTTTTCCTTCATCAAGCATAAGCCGGGGCTGATTGAATTAGCATGAAACTTTTCGCCTGACAAATTTATGTGGCCGGTGCTTCGTGAAAAACCTTCCGAATTATATTTTTATCGCAAGCTTTCTGCTTTATGGTTTTAATATCTGCCGTATTGGGTGATTGTTTATGCGCAGGCTCGTGGGCGTTACAAATTTGTTTTTGTTTTTTTGAGTGTGTAATTTTTCTCAAGGTGTGATTCCATATAAGGGGCGCGATTTGAAAAATAAACACACACACTGGACAGACACAGCTCCAACCCAACTCAACCCAACTCAACTCAACGTTATAACGACATTGACATTTGCTATTCGAACAGATTTTCATTCAACATTGGTCTCACACATTGGTCTCACATTGATCACACATTGGTCTCACATTGGTACAACATGGGTACAATGTGCTACCAATGTGTGACCAATGTGAGACCAATGTTGAATGAAAAATCTATTCGAATAGCAAATGTCAATGTCGTTATAGCGTTGAGTTGAGTTGGGTTGAGTTGGGTTGAAGCTGTGTCTGTCCAGTGTGTTGTTTATTTCCTTTCGGCCGCGTATGTAACCGAGTTTTGTAACCAGGTACAAAATAAGAAAATTTTCTCTTTTCTCGTAACCAGTTACAAACTAGTAAAAATATTTCAAGACTTAGAAATATTATGAAATTTCTTTTCAAAAAATTGCCCTTCGGGCATCTGAAGCTACCTAACAAACCTAACCTATCTACCTATTAATTTAGTGTGGCGTAGGTAGGTTAGGTTCGTTAGGTAGCTTCAGATGCCCGAAGGGCAAGCCGCCCAGAAATAGGAGTCCCGCGAAGCGGGGCTCCGTCTAGTTGAATAATTGGTAATGAGAAAAGATAAAACGTTCTTCTTTTGTAACCTAGCAGTTTGTAACTGGTTACGAGAAAAGAGATTTTTTTCTTATTATGTACCTGGTTACAAAACTCGGTTACATACGCGGCCGAAAGGGTTTATTTTTGGAATCGCAGCCAAGGTGTCACTTAAATGCTAGTGATACGTTTATGGGCATAATTGGTATTGTATTCTAATTATGAAAAATTAAGGAAAAAAAAATTTGTGCACACAAAAAAATGGTTTTGTATGGAGGGTTGGCCGCATGAGATGACGTGTCCCATACAAAAAAAAAACGTTGAAAATATTTTTTTCTTCTATTTTTTCTTGGTCGCAATACGATACCCAATATGCCCCTATATAGATCACCAGCATTTTTGTTACAATCTATATAATAGTTACGGAGATGTCTATAACCGAATAATGGTAAATTGTCAACGCAGCTTTGAACGTAGGTGCCCTTTTTTAGGGTTCCGTAGTCAACTAGGAACCCTTATAGTTTCGTCATGTCTGTCCGTCCGTCCGTCCGTCCGCGGATAATCTCAGTGACCGTTAGCACTAGAAAGCTGAAATTTGGTACTAATATGTATATCAATCACGACGACAAAGTGGTAAAATAAAAAGTGGAAAAAAATGTTTTATTAGGGTACCTCCCCTATACGTAAAGTGGGGAGTGATTTTTTTATTTATTTCAACCCTAACGTGTTTTGTATTGTTGGATAGGTATTTAAAAATGAATAGGGGTTTAGTAAAATAATTTTTTGATAATGTAAATATTTTCGGAAATAATCGCTCCAGAAGTAAAAAAAATGTGTGTCCCCCCTCTAACTTTTGAACCATAAGTTTTAATAATATGAAAAAAATCTCAAAAGTAGAACTTTATAAAAACTTTCTAGGAAAATTATTTTGAACTTGATAGGTTGAATAGTTTTTGAAAAAACATTACAAAATAATTTCTAAAACTACGGAACCCTACACTGAGCGTGGCCCGACACGCTCTTGGCCGGTTTTATTTTAAATCCTTACTCTTTTTAACTATATGCATATTACTTTGTAGGGGTACAATTTCGAAATATTTTATCAATGTCATGATCTCATGATGTCGATAACAAGTGTTTATATTACTTCAAGTACCTACACATTAGATTGTTTAGTTTATTTAACGTCTGCAGTAAAAGAGAAAAACAAAAAAACATTAGGGTTGTCACCATTTCCCTGATAAAAACGGTCAATTTCTGTGCAAGCAATTAAAGAAAGTTATGAATCTCTAACGCGGGATTTCCTAGCGACGGGAGATATAACGCGCTGCGAGCACCCATTAAACAAGATCGGTATCATAATTGAATTAAAAATTCCGACACGAGCGTCCTTAAACTAGGGTTGCCGATATTCCGATAGAAAAGAAGATTTTGAATTTAGATAACAAGCGCTATCAAAGCAGGAGATAAGATAATCGAAACATGTGACCAGTTGTTTTAGTGAAATCTGTAGAATATTGTAGTGCCTTGGTACAAGCAAAGACAAAAATATCGAATGGCCAAAAATATGTGTATGCAAAGTACTGTGATGGTGATGTTTTTGACATTCATAGCTATGGATAAAATACGTAAGTTTCTAACAAGAAGGATTGTATGTTTCGCGTCGAAAGTGATGCATGTCTTTTCTAAAGGCATAACTAATAAAACGCCACGTATATCATTAAATACTACAATATGATCATTGATAACTACATTTAGGTAAGAACTCCATAAAGTGACATTGAAATGACTGGTGCCACAGTTTTCAAACAATCCGAATAAACTGTTAGGGTGCTTTATTTTGGTTTTTAATCATGGCAGATTGCATTAATCTTCACCACCCGATGTTAGATTTTTCTAGGCTCTTTATTGAAGTCTGAATGTATTTTTAGATCGCAAATTCCTACTTAGTGCGTGCTGTGACAACCCTATCGTGCCATTGCCATCGCCATCGGAGTTAAACTTCAAAACTGGGGAAAAACTGTCTGCGATACGAATTCCACGGATATCGGAACGTGATGCTATGCGTCGTGTATTTTATGTGCACAACGCTAAGACGTCGTATAAAGGATGACCTGTGATGACACCTCCGACTTCGCAAATGCAAATGGTTTATACCTAGGGAATACAATACCGGTATTTTTTGTATGGCCTAAATACGGGTATCCCGGTATTGCCCATAAATTGCAGGTAGGTTTGCATTGCCTATATATATACACCACTAGCTTTCCGCCTGCGACTTCGTCCGCGTATAATACGGTTCCTAATACAGAGTTTCATATCCAATTTTATCTTCTTAACTAACTTTTGTTAATCCCCGAACCATCTTCTTAATCTATTTATACTTATAGCTATACAAACTTTCAACCCCTTTTTTACCCTGTTAGAGGTTGAATTTTAAAAAACGCTGAAATTACTTTTATTCTTTTTTAATTATTAGTAAACGTACGAAGTTTCAAATCTCTAACTCAAAATTTTAAACCCCATCCATACAAACTTTCAACCCCCTTTTTACCCCCTTAGGGGATGAATTTAGAAAAACCCCTTCTTAGTGGATACTAACGTTATAAAAACAACCTATTGTGAAAAATTCAGCTTTCTAGGTCCAACGGTTCGGGCTGGGTGTTGATTTAAGTGAGTCAAGACTTTTACGTTTATATATATAGATATTGTTAAGTTATGAGTTATGAAATTTTAATCTTTGTACTCATATATGTCAAATCCTTACCCTAGAATAGGGAAGAAACAAACATTTATAATAAGAGTCCAGTAACGTTTTTTTCGATTTCGCTGAACATGACCCAGTACGTTGACGACGAGGGACCCTCTTGTTACTTTAGCCGTCAACACAGTGAATCCTCCTTTTTGTAAAGGGTCGGCAACGCGCATGTGACACCTCTGGAGTTGCAGGCATCCATAGGCTACGGTATCTGTTTACCATCAGGCGGGTCGTATGCTTGTTTTGCTACCATTATTTATTAAAACTTTTTGATACCATTTTGCAGTAACTAACAAGATTTCTAAATATTACTTTGTATACATATTTTTAAAGATCGTTTGTTTTTAAATTGCATAAGTGGTATAGTTTTATGACCATGATTTATTTATAAAAAAATTACCTCGATCTAAAAGCTATTTCGCGATTTTTGCTTGGAGTGGTGAAGAAAGTAAGATTTTTATTAATTAAAATTATGGTAAATTATATGTATGTAAAATATATTATAAATACGGTAGAAAAGTGGAACATTTTTTTTATTTTCATATATGTATATTTTTTAAACAAGGGTATATTTATCTAAAGCAATTTTAGGAAATATTGCCGAAGTTTTGTTGGTATTTTTGGGAATGTATTAAAGTAGGTATTTCATAGATTTCCTAATGTAAAAATAAACTCGACTTTATGCTCTAATCAGATAATATAAAACATATTAGAAGACATAAAAACATATAATAAAAAAATCAAGCGACTGCACCAATCAACGTCCTCACCAAATAAGCTCTGTAATAAAAGAATTGAGTTTATATATACCAAATATTATATGTACCAAAAGTATTGTTTGCAATAACAAGACTTCAAACTATCTTATCAAATGCAATTCGTGTGCATTATTTTATATTTAGCGATTTTCGTATTCTAATCGATACCGGATTCATAACCTCTTTACCATCCGGGACAATAACTTGCTAAACGAATTTGCGGATTGACAGATTGAAATTGGCTCAGAGTAGCTACTATTTGCCTGAGCAGAACTCCAAAATATGGCTTAGGTGGCTATAATAGTCAACAGCTTATTAATAATTAACTTTAATTTAAGCATTGACATAGTAATTACATAGGTATACTTTACGTTTTTAGGGGATAAATAAGACCACGAGCTGGGCTGTTTTTAACAACTCGCAAAAGTAATCCATCTGCCTTTCAGAATGACGTCATCCATTCTATTCAGTGCATACGTATAGCAACAAAACAAAATATTTAACAACATTGACCGACCAACATACATACATCTTTAATGACGCGTTGTATAGTTTAATTTACAGCTCCAGTAACATTGGTCGCGGGAATAAAGCTAGGTTTATACAAACCTAGGCCGCGATTCGAAAAATAAACACACACTGGAAAGACACAGCTCCAACCCAACTCAACCCAACTCAACTCAACGCTATAATGACATTGACATTTGCTATTCGAACAGATATTCATTCAACATTGGTATCACATTGGTCTCACATTGGTCACACATTGGTGGCACATTGTAGCAATGTTGTACCAATGTGAGACCAATGTGATACCAATGTTAGACCAATGTGATACCAATGTTGAATGAAAATCTGTTCGAATAGCAAATGTCAATGTCGTTATAGCGTTGAGTTGAGTTGGGTTGGAGTTGTGTCTGTCCAGTGTGTATGTTTATTTTTCGATTCGCGGCCCTAGTATTTTTATCAATGCGTCTTTTTTTATCTGATTATATTGAATTTGATCTATAATGGTTTAAGAAAAAGGGTAACGTATTTGTTTCCAAGGATGCTAATCCAATGGACACTTAGTCAAAAAAAAAATGCCGACGAGTAGATGCACGTTTCTAAGTAAACGAAATGCATTCCATTTAATGAAGTTAAAAACATGACAAAAATAGGAAACAGACTTTTTTTGTCTATGGTGTTTGGATTTGATTCATCCAAAGAGAGATGTTTTGTCCTTCTCCTCATTGCACTTGCTAATACAGTAAGTATAATACTAGTAGGTACCTACATATATTTACAGAAAGGTGTTTTCAACTGAAGCATTCATCACTAAGCTCATGTAAACGCAGCATTATGGCTAGCAATATACAGCTAGAGGCTGTCAATTTACCTACCAATTAGCATTAACCAAAATTTTAAAAAATGTGACTAACGTCTTTTTATGCCAGTTTTGTCGAAGACTAGGTAAAAATGTCTTATTATAAGAAAACCAAACAGACAAAGAGAACCTTAAGTCCAGTCTAGAATCATTATGTTTAACGTTTATAAATAATGCTTTTCGACCGCATTTCAATAGGAGTATTTAAGTTGATTGACTTTAGAAGCATCGTCACTTAGCTTATGTAAACCCGGCATTAAGTACGGCTAGTAATATTCAGCTAGAGGCTGTCAAGTTGTCACACAGCAGTGGGAGATAGCGGAACTTGAGGCCCGATATGATATCAGTCGCCCGAGGTGTTTGTGCGTAAGTATTGTTTACTAAAGGGGGTTGGCGAGACGGAGGATTTGTGATGACTCAACTGGGGGCCTATTTGACTCGTCACAATGAGATATTTTAGAAATTGGACATCATGGCAGTTACTTCACTACCTATCATCCGATCGTCCCTGTATTTATTTAAGTTAAGGTCTAAGGCATCAATAGACATTTACCTATCAAATGTTTGACGAAACGCGATAAAAACTTTACTTTATTTACCAAATTATTTTAAGCCAATTAAGCTCCGGCTTGCCTAAGAAAAATTTTATCTAAAAATTATGTTCATCATGAGTTATTGAGAAATTTTATCTAAAAATATACACATAATATACGGTACTAAAAAACTACAAGTCGAAGAGAATCTAAGGTACTAATACAATATCAGTCTATGTTTACTATGTCAACGAACATAATGTTTTCAGTTTTCAGATGATGAATCAAATATATCAAGTGTACGTTAACTATTTAAAAAAATTACATAACAATTTTCTTCTTCGTCTAACTTGCTAAACGTCTTTAACCCAATTTACAAACTTAACCCCCCAATTTTCCGACGATCATCAAAAATTCCTGTCCCGGGTCATCCCACCTGACATTGGAATGTAAATTCCATTATCAAATGAAATTTCAGTTTCAATTAGAACAAAACGCTGTAACTCCCTTGCCTTATAACAGTTTGACGTCGTGCATAGTGTAATACCCCCTTAGGTACCTGCTGGATTTGCCACCCCTCGTGTATAATCGCCTTAAGAGATGTACATTCCCTAGATTGAGGTGCATTTTTGATAGCAGATACGTAATGTAACAAAGTTCATTTAATGCATGAGTTTAAAGCTGCGTTTCCACCGGAGATGAGCGACGATGCGTTGCGAGGAATGTATTATAATGAACTAATACAATCACTCACATACCTAACATCGCACAGCGCAGCTCTAGGATTAGTTCGTAAAGTTAAGGATTTTTTCATATAAGTACGTGAAACTTTCTTTAAAACAAAAAACACTTATTCTAATTTTTAAACGGAGTTGAGTGTCAGTAGCCTACATTGCAATATCAACGATATTCGCTACATCGCTGTATTTTTTTAAAGTTCTCCCATTGTCGTTTTTCACTACCTGCAGCGTCACGTAATGGGAATAAGAATTTAAAAAATAACATTAAAACTACTTGTAGCGTCCTGAATAATTTATTTTCTTATTAGGGGTAGGAATTTAACATATTTTAATAACCTACACGTTGTTTGCCCCTCCTAACAGCAAAATTATCTAGCAGCAAAAGCTTTATTGTTATAAAGTACGGCTTGTAGTTTTAAGCTTTAGTTCAGCGCGCGAAGTTGCTTCTATTTTGTGTTATCAACCTTACTTTAAAGTTTCTTTACTGTGGAAATTGTAAATTGCCACTAGTTGAGTTCACTTAGTTAATGAATGGACTTTATTTATCTTTTATCAGATTCTGATGGATTAAAAAATGCAAAGAAAGGCAGAGAGTGTTAAGTTCATTAAATTTAACAAATCATAAGATTAGCATAATTATGCTGCCACTCGCTGCTAGTCGTTATTATCGTAATTCCACAAAACGACTAAATTATAATGACAAAATTTGACCAATGAAATAACATAATTATGATAATAGCGTCAGGAATACATCATAGTCCGGACGTTTGGCCCAGCCTATGTATTCGTTCAAGGTCAAACAGTACAAGTATAACTTGGAACTATATCTTTATATCTACCTGTAAGACAGATTGACCGAAGTCCACTTTCTTTTACGCGCTATTGACGGCAGATTGCTAGAACTTTACGAGTACCTACATCTTAGAAAGTCACGGTCACGCTAGCATCCAGGTACAGAACTGTTGTAAAACAGATTTTATTACAAATTGATGGCTATCACTATAATCATTCTTGGGAAAGTCAATCAACATGTTTTCACTGCTGTTCATCCACTAAAGTCGGAATGTGATTAGGTTATACTAGTGGTGTCAGTAGAAATGCTTTATTTAAGGTAGAATGACATCTGTCAACTTCCAATCGCTTTTTGCCTACCTAAAATTGCCGTTTAGTACGTATGAGACGCGTAAACAATTAAATTTCTTTACGCGTATTTTCGTGTAGGTATTCAATAGACATAATACGATTGGATGCTGACGGATGATTTCACACTTAATTTATAAGTCTTAGGTCCATAGATTTCAAACTGACAAGTTGTTTATTACACAATTCGAAAATAAAATATACACAACTACTAAACAGGACGTATAAACCACTATCGTTGTACCGTAATTCGCACCCTAATCAGTCGAACATGCGACTCGATGTCTTGACGTTTATGCACGGTTTAATTTATGATACGGAATCAAAGCGTGTGTAGCCGTCTTAGCTACTACGCTATAAACCCTGTGCTGCTTAGGTAAATTAAATCATTATATAATATGTATTATGTGCCTTCATATACAATACACGAGGAACATATCCATATATGAGCATTTAGAGGCAATTATTACTTTTATTACCTACTCGTATTATTTTGTATCTACCTATTTGTTTTTTTTATTTGGATATCCTGAGCAGTCCTGGGATTTGACCTCACACCAATCCCACTCATCAAATATACGCAATGACAATCAAAACCAGACAATTAGGAACATGCATGATTTTTTTGGAAGACGTCATTCGATTCTATTTCCCTGTAGATTCAAATGTCTCTAATAAACCTACCATCTATGATAGCCCTGAAACGTCAAAAATGTGAAAATACGTTAGGCATTTGCGCCGCGCGTCAAAACGCCCCATACAAAAAGTGTGAGCATTGTGACGTCACCGACCACAAAGTTGCAGAAAACTGTTTGGAAGGAACAAGTTTTTGGAAGATTTTTGTAATTTTAGGCACGAAAAAATGCGTTTATCTATATAGTTGTCTTACATTTTTTTCTTGTTAGAACATAAGTAATCGAACTGAAGTTTCGAAAATACATTTGAGGTATAAAAAAAAATGCCTAAAATTTTAAGTTTTTAAACCGCAATATCTTTAAAAAACTGTTAAAAATATTACGGATTTCCACTTATTTATATTAATTTGAGGTTGTTGAACGTGTTTATAAAACAAATTCAATTAAATATTTTTCATGCATGTTCTCTATTCATACAGAAATGTTAATACAAAGTATAAGAGTTGTCTTTTGTGTAATATACTTTACATCGTTGACAAATCGTACGAGAGGAAATTTGTTTTTTAGTAACCAAGTACAGTCGCCATCAAATATATCGGAGGGGCCGAGGTACTCAAAAATATACATTTTAACATGCACTTTATCGCCTTTACAATAGAGGCGTTGTTGAGATATTTGTGACCACCCCGGCCGCTCCGATATATTTGATGGCGACTGTACCATATATTCAGAATTGCAAGACCACACATCCGATAAACCACATCGCCTTGCTCCAGTATAAAGCCCTAGTTTAGCACCAACTGAATCCCACACCGCGTTTCACGCGTAAACTATCTCAAAATGGCGGATCGTACAAGATGGCCGACGTAATGAGCCACGCGATTTGCAAGATAGGCGAACACCTTGCATCCAAAGTGGCTAAGGCTGATTTTGAGGATATTTTTCCACCGATAGGGTAGAAATTGTGTATAAATGAGAGTCAACGACAAGAGTTTTAGATTTGCTATTTACCTCACAAGTGGCAGAGTCATTGCCATGCTACAATTTCATTAAATGCCAATGAATGAATAGTTGGCAATAAAAGTACCCAATATTATTTTATATACACCTCGCACGGTCACAGTGATCCACTACTCGTACCTATATATCAAAAAATATTTCCTCATAAAAAAACTAGAGTTTTCTTTCGGGTCATTCATTGCATACTCCGTTATGCATGCCACTGATGCTATAAATGTACGCAGAGTTGAAAATACCAACCATATTCGATATTTCGTCGAAATACTCAAAGAAATTTAGTATTCAACTCCAGCGCAACTTTAAAATTCATCAAATGAAATGACGTCCCAAACATCTAAATGGCGTTTACCAGTTAACAGTTCTGCATACCGCTATAACCCTCGACTACACCCTCTTGTACTGAATTACACAATAGACTTGATTTTCTCACTACCATAAGACCTTTTAAATAAGTAGGTGTTCACTAGTTTTATCACTTGTGTGTGACTTCGCATAATGAGCGCCGCAATCAAGGCAATTTAAACTTTGTAGTATACGAGATAAGGTTTGAAGAAGGTTTGTCAAGTTCAATGGAGACGTGCCTGATCATTTCGTATGCGCTGTTGGGTGTGTAAGATTATTAGTAGAATGTCAAACGTCTTTATGTATTTATTAATCGAAGTGTGTCTACAGGTATAATGTGAACCTATCCCTAAAGATATAGTCTAAGCTCTTATTTTATGTGAATATCAGAAAGGTTTTAAGTAGATGCGAAAGATTCTCTTATTTACTAGATTTATTCTGTACAAATACTCGTATATGTCTCGTGCCCGGCAACGCAGTGACAAATGTTTGAGAACGCCATTAATTGACCGCGTACTCTTTTCCAATTTTCTCACAAAGAAGTTAGAAAAGTACAAAAGTATACAATTTTTTTTTAAATTTATTTATATCATAAGGAAATACAAAAAATGAACCTTAACTAAGATGCGCCACTGAAACCTGTTTAGGTTTATGCTATAGTACTTACCTTTTTTTTGGAACACTTCATCCGGTTATACAATACAGTACTTTCTTCAAGTACTTGGAAGCCCAACCGTAATTTGTGTAAAAACTAATTTCCCAAAGGTGCTTACGTGTTTTCATTGTTGTGTACTGACGTTTACTAGAAAGTAGACTGTTTGGGAATCCCTACTATTTACATGAAAATTAAAAGGTCAAGTTTAGTGATTTACTTAAAAGCTCTAATTAATTGATTCATGCTTTACTTCGCAGAATTAAGTTTTGCATACATAAAACGACCAAAAATCTATCAGACCATATCTAAATATATACAATAAAAATAAAGGGTTTGCGCTTTGTGATACAACAAAGATAAAACCAAAATCGTATAAACAAGAGCGTATATTCAAGCCACTTTGTGCTTTAGCCCTTTCTAAAGTAAAAGTTTTTTTTAATGATCCCAGTTCAGGCCCTTTACTTCAGGCTCTGTAGCCAAGATGACAAACGTTTGCAGAAAACGACACGAAACGCTACACGCTCTCGCTCACTCTTTATTAGTGCGATAGAGAGACGGATAGCGTTTCGATTCGTTTTCTGCAAACGATTGTCATCTTGGCTAAGCCCCCAGCTCTTTTGTGGTGCGTGTGCCGCGGCCGCTGCTGGAGGTTATCGAGAGCGCGGACTTCTGGCCGAAGGGTGTAGTGTTCCGGCGGTTCCGGAGGACCCTGCCAAATATTACACCGGAGTAGGTGGCGCAATAGAAAACCGTGGTGTCACTAAAATAATAGTTTTAGTTTGTATTATGTATGCTATTTTTGACGGTATTTTTGTAAGGGCCACTAGTAAGATTAATACTAAGTTAAGTGTGAAAATGTTATTAACCCACTTCAGAATAATAAACAATTTAATTTATGGTTTTTAATTTCCTGAAAATAAAGTAATATCATTTATTCATTCAAAAACACGTAGATATTTATTCATCACAATTATGTCAAGAGTAAATCAGTAACAGATGTATCTAATTCGTACACTAGGTAAAGTTGGCAAGGCCTGTCCTGCAGGTCACGATAGTTCACAAAAACTTCACTGTTTCAAGTTGATAAAAAGCTTTTAAGCTGTATTACTTACATACCTATTACAATTCAGACATCTCAAAAATTTCTATCGATAATAATCGAAGGCGATTATTTCGCATATTCACATTTGGCACATTTTCAGCTTTTAGCATACTTATTACTTCAAGAAGAGATAAGTTATATAGAAAGGATGGACATTACGAAATTGTCAAAAGAAGGTATTATACAGTGCTGCGCTTTAGAGATACCCAATTACAATATTATTATAATTAAGGTATACAGATCTGACCGAGAAATTGCCATTTTCTACGAAACTCTCAGTGAAATCCTACAGAGAATTAAATTAAAAGATAAAGCAAAGCATACTGATCGGTGGAGACTTTAATATAAATATATTGATCGAATCTAAACAATCTAAAAATTTAATTGACTTAATGCTTTCAGCTAATCTAAAATTAATAATAAAAGAACCAACACGAACTACGAATAAATCTTCAAGTTGTATCGACCTGATCTTTACGAATTCCACTGTAAACATAACTGTGGCAATCGAAGAGCATGGCTTTTCGGACCACAAAAGTATTATATACAGCCACCAAGTACCGAATATGAAACGTAACAATAAAAACTGGTTTACCATCAAACGAACTTTCAGTTAAAAAAAACATGGAACTCTTAGACCGACTTTAGACCGTCTTTAGGTCTAAAAAACATAAAATGGCAGAATATAATCTCCCCAAATAAAAACACGAACGAAAATTACAACTGTTTAGAAAAAACAATTAAACAAATTTTAAATCGTTATATCCCAAAGCGCCGCATAAGAATCAGAAACACAAAGCCTAAAACTTGGCTAACTACTGGTCTAAAGCGATCATGCAAACACAAAAGGCAGCTAAAACTTCTAATAGATCAATCCCATGACCGAATTCTATATTCTTACTATAAAAAATATTCTAAATTACTTAAAAAATGTGTACATTATGCAAAAAGGTTAAACAATATAAAACAAATGAATAAGTCCCTAAATAAAACCAAATCAATGTGGAAAATTATTAATGGAATTACCAATTCAAAGCAGTGCACTAAACGACAAAACAACCTTAAAATTAACATTCACAATACTGTTACCGAATCACCTAGCCTAATTGCCAATTCATTTAACAAATTCTTTGCTACTGTGGGCAAATCTGTCCATGTAACCAGCCATCTTGCCCGCAAAAGCAACCTCGTGGACAACCGGTAAAGCTCCCGCCTACACACTCTATGTACTTAAAACCCGTTACTGAAGATGAAATATCAGTCATAATTCGGGGCCTAAAGAATAAAAGTAGTTTTGGAGTAGACGAAATACCCACGACACTGATAAAATTATGCCGTGATGAACTAGTACCGCCCCTTACTAAACTAATCAACCAATCGTTTTATGAAGGCACTTTTCCAGAAAAACTTAAAGTATCAAAAATCAGACCTATGTTTAAAAAAGGTGGGATAAATACTGAAATAGATCAATATAGACCTATAGCTCTCTTACCAGCGATATCAAAGATATTTGAACGAGCCATGTCAAATAGGCTATATAATTTTTTGGAGAAATATCAAATACTTGACAAACATCAATTCGGATTTAGGAAAAATCACTCGACTACCCTGGCCGTATACACATGCGTCCAGCAGATTCTAAACCAAATAAATGAAAAGAACTATGCTGTTGGTCTTCTCCTGGATATGACAAAGGCATATGACAAAGTGCGTCACGACATTCTACTAAGAAAACTGTATGGGTCCGGAATTCGAGGTAATGTCTATCAATGGTTCAAGTCGTACCTGGAAAACCGCAGTCAATTCGTACAAATTGACTACAGTAATGAAAATACCCATGAGATACAAAACATTGACTCTGACATCCTCTATGTCAACGGTTCCATTCCTCAGGGAAGTGTTTATAATTATGTATGCATGTTTATAATTATAATTATTACATAAGTAGTCTGTAAGAAAATTGTGCGCCCTACCAGGGCCCATATGATCCAAAATGTACCTATTTATACCAACTGTACAAACTATGATTTGCAATAAATTATATGACTATGACTATGACTAAGTAATTACATAGTGTTGCCAACACTGATGGTACCGGTTAATTAATAGCAAATTGCTGGTTTCACTAACCGTGGGTGGAAGCCTTAACCTCCGATATCGTAATTACAGTAGGCTAAACGACGTGGGCTGCCCTATAAATAAACAATGTGTCGATGAAAACACGAAGCTGAAGTTTGTTATGTAATTCAGCGGGCTATATAACCTTTATATTAAAACAGAGGTTACCAATAATGTTTTTAGGGTTCCGTACCTCGAAAGGAAAAAACGGAACCCTTATAGGATCACTTTGCTGTCCATCCGTCCGTCTGTCCGTCTGTCCGTCCGTCCGTCTGTCAAGACCCTTTTCCTCAGGAACACGTGGAGGTATAAAGATAAAATTTATATGAAATACTCAAATCTACTGTCTCCTGGAGGTGTGAAGAAATCAAACATCTAAGCCAACGCAATCAAAAGATACAGCCGTTTATACCGCAAATTTCCGCAAATTTTCGAAACTCGCAAGGGAATCAAAACCTACAGGGTACTTCCCTTGAACTCAGAATCTTGAAATTTGGTACGAAGCAACGTCTTATAGCACAGATAAAGGAAAAATTGCGAAAACCGTAAATTTTATGTTACATCATATAATAAAAATATTTTTAATAATTTTGAAATGACTACCCGTTTCCTCGTGAACGCGTAGAGGTATTAAATTGAAATTCATATCAAACCTACAGGTTTGTACGGAACCCTCGGTGCGCGAGTCCGACTCGCACTTGGCCGGTTTTTTTATAAGGCCCTTGTTAGTTTGAAATCGTATATAATCAAAATCATATACGATGCGATACGGAACCACATGAGGAGGCCAAGAAAAGTATTATAAATCTTAATTTCATAATGTTATAGACATCTGTGCCTAACACCTTCGCTTATACATAGAAGTGAACGAGATGCACAAATATCAATAACAAATTAAGATGTAAATTTTACTTTAAAGCCTTACTACGTCAGTAACAACAAGTGAACTTGTTTATTATAATATAAGCGATTCCATTTAGAACCCTTAAAAGCCTGTAGAATATTTTCTTTAAGAATCGGATAGTAGTCCTTCGAGAAAGCTGCGTCAGAGTTCATTCCTCAGAAGCTTTCGCAAGAAAAAAAACTCGTCTGAATGTGGAATTAGCAATCGCCATAAGGAATTAATAATACGCATTAGTATAATCTCATAGCAAATATTAATTTAGCGCATATGCTATTGCAAGTCAACACTGAGCAACAATTCCATACAATAGATTGTTACTAAATCAAATACAAACATTGAAAACATTGAAAAAAAAACATGCAAAAATAATTATGAATTCCATACAAACTTCCACCACCCCTTTTCACCCCCTTAAGGGATGATGTCCTTCTCGGGGACTCAAACTATCCTCATAGCAAATTTCGTCTAAATCAGTTCAGCGGTTTAAGCGTGAAGAGGTAACATACAGATAGACAGACAGACAAATAGACACACTTTCGCATTTTAAATATTAGTATGGATGCTGCATTTAGTTTCTATACATAAGTCTATACTCATATACATATAGAAACCTACCTATTACCTAAGTATGTAAGTGATTAGATTATTAGTCAATTAAAACCTAGTAAAAATGTATGTTAGTAAACGGGGCCATGGAGAGAAAATGTTCTGATAGTCAGAATAGTTAGTAGTATTTTATCGAAACGTCCTGGATAGCCCATCCCTACCTGAGCCCCAATTAAGGCGCCGACGGCCATCGAAAAAGCATTAGCGGCACAGTAATTAAGGCGCAGCACGTACAATTTGCATGCGGTCTGACATGTAGGTATTGTGCCGTAAAGACGGTATGGCGCGTGGACCGCTCAGTTAGCTCGTGAGAATTGTTAGCTTAGGATAAAACTGGTAGGACTGCATTTATGCATCACAGATGACACTTTACGAGAAATTTACAATTCAAATCATAAACGTTGAGTAAAACTTACTAAAACAAACTTTTTTAGATAGTCGAAAGCACCGAGCTGACTTCTAAAAGCATTAAAGTGGATGTGTGCATGACAGCTGCTAAGGGAACGGCAATAATAAATATTTAGACATTTTAATATTCAACACTTCATTCGGTTTCCGCAAGTTCGTGAAATAAAATCAAATCTCTAATACTATTGCTTATAAGAAAGCTCAGCGCGAGCAATAATAACCTCACTATTGAGGAATATTACAGACAATATCAATATCGGAGTGAATCGGCGATAAAACTAAGCGGTCGCATCGCGGTTACGACCGTTTCAACGACTGCGACTTCATGCGACACGTTCTCGTTGTTAGGGCTACCCCTACGGGTGTTGTCCACTACAAGGAGACGAATTTGAACTTTTAGATGAACTCAGTATGGGCAAGTGTGGACACCTCGACGAAGTAACATGTACGGCCTTGGAACGTATCGGATACGTTTTCGGGGTGGTCAAAATCCCTTTCGTTTATTTGCAGCAAGACCACATACAAGATAAAATATTTAAGTAGTTTATAGTAGTAGTTTTGTACTAAAGTAATCATTAGATTGGGCAAATAAAGTAATAAATCTAACAATTATCTAGTTTTGTATTAGAATTACTGATAGATTGAGGCAGATTAGGGCAGGTCCAGCAATAATACTAATTGCGTACCTGTCAACCCTAGAACGTCGAAAGGTAAAATTGCATGGAAACGTCATGTGTCACCGTTCATCTGTCAAAGTTCTGCCAAACACTTATTTTGTAGGGAAGATAACGTTCTGTATGAAATACTATTATATTATTCTGTAGTATGGGGGACATCAAAAAAGTAGAGTGTACAGATTTTGCGAGGCCACCACCTCGGTAAGGTTCGTACGTCTTTTGCTGGGAACTGTACACGTTTTTATAACAAAGTCCCCGCTGATGTAGTGAATTAGCCACTAAATAAATTCAAGTCTTATGTTAAGCGCTATTTGTTGAGGAGAGAGTACTATACTTTAAAGGAATTCATTGAGGATAACGATGCCTTTAAGCCTGTAGCTTGATATGGTTAGTACAATACAAATTGAGAAATTATTAGGTACATTACTCTATGAAGCAGCTTTACTAGCGTCCAGCATTACCTGTTTTTCGTTTTTTTTTTTGTTTTTTTTTTAGTATTTGGACACTTAGAGACGTTATACATCTCTAAGTCTTGCATTCGCAAATATTTATATGTATAGATATATATTTAATGATCCTGACGCTTAGAGACATGTACATCTCTATGTCACTTTTATATTGTAATTTAGTTCGCGCATGTAAAATACGAGCACAGAATATTGTTTCTCACCAGACTAAACGTGGCTAGTTTTTATTAATTAATAAAGCCCGCCAGCTTGAACATGTCATGCTCGCTTAAAAGGTTCTGCTTATGGTGGCGTCGTTGATCGGGTCGCCACTTTCCCGAAGAAAGGTTGAGGGAGGCGATGGCTGAGATATGCGTCATACTCGTGAACGGGTGCTGTTTGTGGAGACCGGTCTGTTTAGGCTAACTGGGGCCACACAATTACGTAACTTTTTATTAATCATATTTAATTTTAGTTTAATTGGCTTTAGACACAACATTCGGTGCTTGATTATCCATATTTTTTTATTATATAGAATATATAGATCAAGACACTTGGAGACCTTATAAATCTCTAAGGATAATTGGTAATAGTATGTTTATTGTATACTAGAATCACTTTTTTTTTTTTAATTAAATTCAAAATTTGTTTCTAACTAACTGTTCATAATGGATTCTCATAATTTTGAAATTTATGTAGAAGACATAGTTCAGGTAAGAAAGTATATCAAACTTGTATGTAATTCATTTTCAAATATTCAGATTTGGACTCATCTTTTTTAGGGTTCCGTAGTCAACTAGGAACCCTTATAGTTTCGCCATGTCTGCCCGTCCGTCCGTCCGTCCGTCCGCGGATAATCTCAGTGACCGTTAGCACTAGAAAGCTGAAATTTGGTACTAATATGTATATCAATCACGCCGACAAAGTGGTAAAATAAAAAGTGGAAATTATTTTTTTATTAGGGTACCTCCCCTATACGTAAAGTGGGGAGTGATTTTTTTTTCCATTTCAACCCTAACGTGTGATATATTATTGGATAGGTATTTAAAAATGAATAGGGGTTTCCTAAAATCATTTTTCGATAATGGAAATATTTTCGGAAATAATCGCTCCAGAAGTAAAAAAATATGCGTCCCTCTAACTTTTGAACCATAAGTTTTAAAAATATGAAAAAAATCTCAAAAGTAGAACTTTATAAAAACTTTCTAGGAAAATTATTTTGAACTTGATAGGATGAATAGTTTTTGAAAAAAAAATACAAAATAATTTCTGAACTAAGTTTGTAATTTAACCGTATAAGCAGGTGTTTATTGTACCTGTAATTTCTACAAAATTACAATGAAATGACGTGCTTTCAAATAAAGTAAAAACGGTAAAAATCGGTTCACGCAATAAAGAATTATCCCATAAAAATCATCTTCCATACTTTATGCTCGCGCGCTAGTTTACTTAATTTGCCGATAGATGTCGCTGTACGTGGAACGCTCATATCATATCCTACATGGCGGTGTTATTTTAACTCTTAAGTGGGGACACTTACTGTGACGGACGGAAAACTACGGAACCCTACAGTGAGCGTGGCCCGACACGCTCTTGGCCGGTTTTTCTTTGGTATTTTTCTTCCTATTGTTGGTTAATCTAACTTGGTTTGATATGTTTCCTTATAGAACAACGCACTTATATGTATTGTTTAGTTTTGATGTACTGTTGTTTTGAAAAAATAAGTCCCGCCGAGTTTCTTGCCGGACATAATTCTTCTCGGGTCAGAGGTGTAGGGTTAGAACCGGTGTAGTTTGATTTTTTTTTTCTCTCTTTTACTTTGACGTGTGAAAGTGCCCTTGTGGCCTACTTACTGAATAAATATTTGAGTTTGAGTTTGAGTATAGGGAAGGCAACGCGCATGTCATATCCTTGGAGTTGCAGGCGTCCATAGGTTACGATGACTACTTACCATCAGGAGGGCTGAATGCTTCTTTGTTCCACGTATCATAAAAAACCGATATTGTTTTGACATTGTATACCTATGTACCTCCCGCCATCTCCGCTTGGGTTGAACCTAACCCACCGGATGGCCCTCTACCGGCATACACTTGGTGACTATGCTAGCCCACCTCTCTGGATGCATACGTAGGACGTGACCGGCCCGCCCAGCCCCCATGCCAGTACATGGGCATGTGAGCCAAGCGCTCCCACCTTTTTTTTGTTGACGGAGTGGGAAGTGCGTTATGCATTTGGCCAGGGAAGCCATATGGGAACGTCAGAAAGCAGAGATGGCGGAATGCCTTGGAAACTTTTGTTGATTATTGGCCAGAGGAAGCGCAGAATCAAGAGTAATGTTCTTATGTTCAGTAACTTTAAATTGGTTGTTATTTTGTAGCTTACTGTTATTTAACAAAGAAATTTTAATGCATTTCGTAGTCATTCTCAGTTTTCAGTGTGCGTCGCATTAGTGCAACGGAAAGTCGTTTCCGAGTCCATAATATGAAAACGGCGGACATAATCTGTTCGATTGCAGCCTCCGCTACGGTCATTTGCGATGGGGCAATTCACTTGGATTTCATCGCTCTATTATTCGTCTATAGTCTAGCATTGGCAATTGGTCGAAGAGTTAAAATTTGTTAACGGATTCAAGAGAGAGCGATATCTTGATCGCACTTAAAGTTAAGTTGAAATGTGTATGTTTAGCAAGAATGGCTTAATGCGTTGGCCTGGTTATGTATCCATTTGACCCGGGCAACACTTTAAGCCATTCTTCATTCAGTCACCATAATAATATACTCGGAAGAATTCGAATTTTTAAACATACCCAGAAATCCACCACCGGGCACTTTGAAAGAAGCTCCGACCATTTTTATAAACATACCTGAAATCAAGAAAATTTAGGTCAAAAATTCTGAGATTCTATAAAAGTGATTATCTACGTTTATTTAACACACTAACCTATTCCTTCACTATACTAATAAAAAAAAAACATTGAACTAAATATAAGGCCTAATCATCGCGACAACGACCTAAAATATGTCTCACAGATAAAGAAACGGAACTGAAAAAACTTGGCAGTGACTTTATCGCACTTTATATAGCATTAAATTCAAGTTAACAGTTTTAACTCGCACATAAACACAGGCGCTTGGGCCGTTTACAGTTGGCACAGTTTAAATATTAAAATCTGTATGTTAACTACGGCACGTGAGAAGGGGCTCTACTCAACCAAATAGGTTATATCCTGGGTTATAATTGTTATAAATATGATTTTAATAAGTCCTCCAGTTAGATTAAGATAATGTATTAGATACATACCCTTTCGTCAATCAATCAAAGAAGTTACACAACTGCAGTGTGAGCAACAAAAATAAAAAATCTCCATTATTAAAATTGTAAAAAAATCTTGTAATAATCTAGCTAAGAGATTAATTATGTATTTTTTGGACACAAGCCTAAGACTCCGTTATTCAATAAACAATAATACCAGTTAAACAATAATCTAGTATCTAAACCTGCAACAATGTACTGGTATGACAACAAACATTGTGGTAACCTGACTGTGTGGTTGGCGCGCGGCCACGAGGCAGCAGTCGCATCTGCACCCGCGCTAATTTACAACGCGATGTTGAGGGCCAATAACGCCTACTGTGGTAACGATTGGACAATAATCTAGTATCTAAACCTGCTACAATGTACGTTAACAATGTACTGGTATGACAACAGACATTGTGGTAACCTGGCCGTGTGGTTGGCGCGCGGCACAGATAAGGTAACCACTAGATTTGACTAGATAAGCCTTACAAGAAGACTTGGGGTCACCACTCGTTGGAGTAAAACGACTAATAAATTGCGCGGGCGTCCGCCGTGCCGTTCAGTTGCGACCATGTTTTAGACCTGCACGTAGTGTGCGTGTATGCAAGAACAAAAATTGAATACGTATGAAAACTATTCAAAATCCAGGCATATTGTAGTGTAAGGTGGCGTGGCAAATGTTTTTAAACGTTAAGAATCAAAAGCGGCATTTTACGGCATTTTACTTTGGGGTAATTCTGTTGACATTCAGAGGGCTTTTGTGATTCAGAAAGACTGCGTACGAGCATTGGCTGGTGTTAATTTTGATGAAAGCTGTAGACTTCTCTTCAAAAAGTTCAACATTCTTCCATTAGCATCAATGTATATACTGAAAGTTTGTATTTTTACAGCGCACCACCCAGAATATTTTATAAAGCGCGAAGTAATGTCTACAAGAGAGCTCCGACCTCAGTACCAGTATCTTTTGTACCATCCACCTTGTAAGTCTGACATATATGAGAGAAATGCAGTCAATATGTGTATTATAATTTTTAATAAACTCCCTCAAGAGCTGAGAATGCTGAGTGGTAAAATATTTAGGACTAAATTGACCAAGTGGCTACATGACCATCGTTTTTATAGCATTAAGGAGTATTTTAAATGGGACGTATCGAATTCATATTAGCTGACCTAAATTTGACAAATGTATTTTTATTTTTATTATTGTAACAAGTCTGATATCCTAGGTTTAATCATAATTATGTAATTAATCAATTTTGTATAATTTCACCCTGACCTAAATTTGACATAATATCTACCTAATTTTACTAGCTTATTTTGATTTGACCCAAATCTGACATACGTAATTGACATATTTTAATTTTAACTCTATTTTCCAATAGTATGTTATTCAATCAAATACAAACACTGAAAACATTGAAAAAATAATCAACCCAGCAGGATTTGAACCTCTATTTTCCAATTTATTAATTAATCCGTGTTGTATATTTTTAATTGCATGTTAATAATTAGGATTATTTAGTACCCTCGTGTACTTATTTGTAAATAATTTGCATGTCGATGTTGTGTCGACTGAGTACTGTGTCTCAACTACTTTATTTTTAAGAACCATTGTACGTATTCAAGCAAATAAATATTTCTATTTCTATTTCTATAAGAGTTGGAATTACTTTCCACTTTTACTTCAAAATATTTTTTTTACTTTAATATGTTTCTAGCCAGCGGAGTTCATTTTGAATTAGTCAATTGAGAAGTAATTAGTATGCCCGTCTCTTTTTATCATGTTAATAATGCAATGTGCTATTCCTTTCTTACGGAAGCACGTGTAGGATAGTGATGTGCGGATGATGTGTACCGGACTTATATACCGGCACCACGTACTTTCGACTTAACAAATATAAGAAGTACAATAGAAAACAGAAGATCTTTGTTTTATTTTCTTTTTTCTTTTAGTTTGAGTAGTTGGTAGAATTTAAAGATTTATTCTGTCGGTAGTTTTTCTTTTCCTATATGTAGTTATAAATGTTATAATAAATATGGGTATTAAGGGTGCCATATGAGCGTTGCTTCTATAAGATACTTTCAATGGGTGTCACATGAGAGTTGTTTTAAGTAACTTTTAATTGGTGTCGCATGAGCGTTGCTTCTATGAGACATTTTCAAATGGTGTCTTATGAGAGTTGTTTTAAGGAACTTTTAATTGGTGTCACATGAGCGTTACTGCTATGAGACAAGTTCAATAGGTGTCACATGTGCGTTGCTTCTATAAGACGCTTTCAATGGGTGTTATATGAGTGTTGCTTCTATAAGACGCTTTCAATGGGTGTCACGTGGGCGTTGCTTCTATAAAACAGTTTTAATGAGTGTCACATGAGCGTTGCTTCTATAAGACGCTTTCCATGGGTGTCACATGAGCGTTGCTTCTATAAGACGCTTTCAATGGGTGTCACACGAGCGTTTCTTCTATAAGGCGCTTTCAATAGGTATCACATAGGAGTGGCTTTAAGCAACTATTAATGGGTGTCACATGAGCGTTGCTTCTAGAAGACACCTTGAATTGGGTGTCACATGGGAGTCGCTTCTAAAAGTACTTTCAATGCACAGATAAGGTAATTTTTGATTAGTCTATAAGGCGACTAGGTAAAATTTATTGGTAATACGTTTTTTAAAGTAGGCATATACATATTGCATTATTGTTATTTGTTATCAATTTAGTAAACAGTAAATACCTCAATCAACAACAACAAATTACGGTACGGTACGGTACAGTACCGTTTACTTGTAGTACACATGTCCCATCACTACGCAACCACGTGATAGCGTG